>CAXHJY010000862.1:7500-45000 GCA_964016885.1 Eledone cirrhosa
GGTTAATGATGGAACAGGGTTTAATGAGGGAACAGGGGCTAATGAGGGAACAGGGGCTAATGAGGGCACAGGGCCTAATGAGGCAACAGGGGCTAATGAGGGAACAGAAGAGGGGCTAATGAGGGAACAGGAGCTAGTGAGGGAACAGGGACTAATGAGGGAACAGGTGGTAATGGGGGAACAGGGGCTAACGAGGGCTCCTTCGTATACCCCAATTCTATCCGTTTGGTTGTACCCAGATAACTGTATGTGGTGGGTGGGGTGTTGTATGTGTTACATACATCATTCCATTGAATATATAACAACCATCATCATCCTCATCACCGTTTAACGTCCATATCTCCACGCTAGCTTGGGTTATATATATATATACACGCACACACCACACACTAACATATATATACGTGTGTGTGTGTGTATATATTCCCTCTCCCCTCGTTCGCTCACTCCCCCTCTCTCACACATTCACCATACACAGCCCTCCTCCTCCAACCATCCCACCACTGTCTGATAAATTCAATGTTAAGAAACTTTAGATGTTATGAATTAACACAGAAACCTCAAATGTGGTCTCTACTGGGCAGGATAGAATTACCCACATACATATACATAATATATACACACACACACACACATATATGCACATACATACACATTCACATACACAGGCACACACACATACACAGATATATACACACATACACATACACATACACACATATACATACACATACACGCATACACACGCACACGCATACACACACATGTAAACACAGAGATACAGTCAGACAGACACACACAGACACACACACACATACACACACATACACACACACATATACATACACATACACACACATTACACACACATACACACACACACTCACACACACTCAACAGCTAATAATGACTACTGTCACTCCAGCCACCCCGACTCGACGGTTAGTAATGAATACTGTCACTCCACCCCCACTCAACAGCTAGTAATAACTACTGTCACTCCACCCCCACTCGACAGTTAGTAATAACTACTGTCACTCCACCCTCACTCAACAGCTAGTAATAACTATTGTCACTCCACCCCCACTCGACAGTTAGTAATGAATACTGTCACTCCACCCCCACTCGACAGCTAGTAATGACTACTGTCACTCCACCCCCACTCGACAGTTAGTAATGAATACTGTCACTCCACCCCCACTCGACAGCTAG
Source organism: Eledone cirrhosa (assembly GCA_964016885.1). Taxonomy (NCBI): domain Eukaryota; kingdom Metazoa; phylum Mollusca; class Cephalopoda; order Octopoda; family Eledonidae; genus Eledone; species Eledone cirrhosa. Next base: position 8,713 of record CAXHJY010000862.1, read on the forward strand.
TAATGACTACTGTCACTCCACCCCCACTCGACAGTTAGTAATGAATACTGTCACTCCACCCCCACTCGACAGCTAGTAATGACTACTGTCACTCCACCCCCACTCGACAGTTAGTAATGAATACTGTCACTCCACCCCCACTCGACAGCTAGTAATGACTACTGTCACTCCACCCCCACTCGACAGTTAGTAATGAATACTGTCACTCCACCCCCACTCAACAGCTAGTAATAACTACTGTCACTCCACCCCCACTCGACGGTTAGTAATGAATACTGTCACTCCACCCCCACTCAACAGCTAGTAATGACTACTCTCACTCCATCCCCACTCGACGGTTAGTAATGAATACTGTCACTCCACCCCCACTGAACAGCTAGTAATGAATACTGTCACTCCACCCCCACTCGACAGCTAGTAATGACTACTGTCACTCCACTCCCACTTGATGGTTAGTAATAAATACTGTCACTCCACCCCCACTCGACAGCTAGTAATGACTACTGTCACTCCACTCCCACTTGATGGTTAGTAATAAATACTGTCACTCGACGTAATTTTATTTGATGACTTGAAACAAAGGCTTGGGGGAGAGAGAGTGTCAGTGAAAGTGAGTGAGGAAGAGAGTTTTATATATATATATATATATAGTGGTAGAACACTGGAAGGTAATATCCGTAGTGGTAGAGCACTCAGTCCATGGGACGAGTTAGGTAGAAGTAGTTACACAACAGTTAGTTCACCATACCGAGAACAATTGTTTCAGCTTATATGTATACAGAGAAAGAGAGAGAGTTATAGAGTGAGAGAGAGAGTGAGTGAGGAAGAGTAGAAATATGGTAATGAAAGGGTTAAAGACATAGACAGTGACTTTCATTAGAAATATGGTAATGAAAGGGTTAATGACATAGACAGTGTCTTTCAGTAGAAATATGGTAATGAAAGGGTTAATGACATAGACAGTGACTTTCATTAGAAATATGGTAATGAAAGGGTTAATGACATAGACAGTGTCTTTCATTAGAAATATGGTAATGAAAGGGTTAAAGACATAGACAGTGTCTTTCATTAGAAATATGGTAATGAAAGGGTTAATGACATAGACAGTGTCTTTCATTAGAAATATGGTAATGAAAGGGTTAAAGACATAGACAGTGTCTTTCATTAGAAATATGGTAATGAAAGGGTTAATGACATAGACAGTGTCTTTCATTAGAAATATGGTAATGAAAGGGTTAAAGACATAGACAGTGACTTTCATTAGAAATATGGTAATGAAAGGGTTAATGACATAGACAGTGTCTTTCATTAGAAATATGGTAATGAAAGGGTTAAAGACATAGACAGTGTCTTTCATTAGAAATATGGTAATGAAAGGGTTAATGACATAGACAGTGTCTTTCATTAGAAATATGGTAATGAAAGGGTTAAAGACATAGACAGTGTCTTTCATTAGAAATATGGTAATGAAAGGGTTAATGACATAGACAGTGTCTTTCATTAGAAATATGGTAATGAAAGGGTTAATGACATAGACAGTGACTTTCATTAGAAATATGGTAATGAAAGGGTTAATGACATAGACAGTGTCTTTCATTAGAAATATGGTAATGAAAGGGTTAATGACATAGACAGTGTCTTTCATTAGAAATATGGTAATGAAAGGGTTAAAGACATAGACAGTGTCTTTCATTAGAAATATGGTAATGAAAGGGTTAAAGACATAGACAGTGACTTTCATTAGAAATATGGTAATGAAAGGGTTAATGACATAGACAGTGACTTTCATTAGAAATATGGTAATGAAAGGGTTAATGACATAGACAGTGTCTTTCATTAGAAATATGGTAATGAAAGGGTTAAAGACATAGACAGTGACTTTCATTAGAAATATGGTAATGAAAGGGTTAATGACATAGACAGTGACTTTCATTAGAAATATGGTAATGAAAGGGTTAATGACATAGACAGTGTCTTTCATTAGAAATATGGTAATGAAAGGGTTAATGACATAGACAGTGTCTTTCATTAGAAATATGGTAATGAAAGGGTTAAAGACATAGACAGTGTCTTTCATTAGAAATATGGTAATGAAAGGGTTAAAGACATAGACAGTGTCTTTCAGTAGAAATATGGTAATGAAAGGGTTAATGACATAGACAGTGTCTTTCAGTAGAAATATGGTAATGAAAGGGTTAATGACATAGACAGTGTCTTTCATTAGAAATATGGTAATGAAAGGGTTAATGACATAGACAGTGTCTTTCAGTAGAAATATGGTAATGAAAGGGTTAATGACATAGACAGTGTCTTTCATTAGAAATATGGTAATGAAAGGGTTAATGACATAGACAGTGTCTTTCATTAGAAATATGGTAATGAAAGGGTTAATGACATAGACAGTGTCTTTCAGTAGAAATATGGTAATGAAAGGGTTAATGACATAGACAGTGTCTTTCATTAGAAATATGGTAATGAAAGGGTTAAAGACATAGACAGTGTCTTTCATTAGAAATATGGTAATGAAAGGGTTAATGACATAGACAGTGTCTTTCATTAGAAATATGGTAATGAAAGGGTTAATGACATAGACAGTGTCTTTCATTAGAAATATGGTAATGAAAGGGTTAATGACATAGACAGTGTCTTTCAGTAGAAATATGGTAATGAAAGGGTTAATGACATAGACAGTGTCTTTCATTAGAAATATGGTAATGAAAGGGTTAATGACATAGACAGTGTCTTTCATTAGAAATATGGTAATGAAAGGGTTAATGACATAGACAGTGTCTTTCATTAGAAATATGGTAATGAAAGTATTCATCCATTAGCTTTTTAGTGATACAATGTCAACGAAGCACACATTACTATGATAGCGATGAGAGAGATTCACTAAGCAGATATACAATATTTATAATATTTTATAAGACCAGGCATGAAATATTATATTTCAAACCAACAAATTACTGTGGTTAATTATTCAGAGACGCCATTTGTAAGACAAGCAAATGTCCTGGTTTTACTGTATTTATTGTAATGAGCTCCAAATAGAGAAAAACACATCTTTAGCTTTTGGTATATGAATATATAGATACATATATATGTATACATATATATATACACATACATACATTGATACATACATATATACACATACACACACACACGCGCATATATATATATATATATATATATATATATATATATATATATATATATATATATATATATATATATATGTATATATATATATATATATGTATATATATATATATGTATATATATATATATATATATATATATATATATATATACACATACATAGAAATATACATATATACACATACATAGATACATACACACGCTCGCACACACATATATATATATATATAGTAGTAGTAGTAGTAGTAGTAGTAGTAGTAGTAGTAGTAATAGTAGCAACACCAGCACCAGTAGTAGTAGTAGAAACAGGAATTAAATGGTGACGAGAATTTAGAGATGAGGAGACGAGGGCTTAGGGTAAGATGAATGGAGAAAATTAATGAATATAATTTGAATAAATTATAACTGGACCAAACTAGAAGTAGAATATAAAAGCAATATATGCACACACACACACACACACATATATATATATATATATATATATATATATATATATATATATATATATATATATATATATATATATATATATATATAGAGAGAGAGAGAGAGAGAGAGAGAGAGAGAGAGAGAAAATGCACACAAAAACAAACACTTACATAAGACAAACAGACAATAGCATAATACCTCATAAGCCACCTTCTGGCGTGCAATTGCACATATATATACATATATGTGTGTGTGTGTGTGTCTAAAAAGTATACACACTCGAACAGCAGCAGATAACTCAAAGTGTTACACATTCTTGGGACACCATGTGTGTGTGCATATATATATATATATATATATATATATATATATATATATATATATATATATATATATATATATATATATATATATATATATATATATATATATATATATATGGACGCCATGTGTCTGTATATATATATGGAGGCACATGGCTTAGTGGTTAGGGCATTGGCTTTGCAATCGAAAGGTTGTGAGTTCAATTCTCAGACCGGGTGATGTGTTGTTTCCTTGAGCAAGACACTTTATTTCACATTGCTCCAGTTTACTCAGCTGTAGAATTGAGATGATAGGACTGGGGTCCATATCATTCCACTGCAAAGTGGTCGTGGAGGTGCCACGGAAAAAAAGCACCCAGCCCACACTGTAAAGTGGACGTGGAGGTGCCACGGAAAAAAAGCACCCAGCACTCACTGTAAATGACATTGATGTTAGGAAGGGCATCCAGCAGTAGAAATCAAGCCAGAATCAGTTCCCGTCCCACCCTTGCAAGCAGGGAAAAGCGGACGTAAAATGAAATGAAACGATGATGATATATATATTGCAAAGAAGCAGGAATCGTCTCCCAGACCCACCAAAGACCCCCAGAAGAACTTCGGCAAATTAGTACCATTATACATCAATCTATTGATTCTAGAGTCACTGGCAATTCACCAAATTATTAAAACTACCACGCGTAGTGGCAAATCTGCCAAAAGGTATCTACCAGACGAATGGTGATGAAAGAGAGATTTTTTGGACTGTCTCCAGTCATGAACCCTATTAACAATTTATAGGAGATCATTAACTCGAAAGTTTAAATACAAGAGCAAAAGATTTATATTTGTTCGTTTTTTAAAGAAGTTTATGTTGCTTTAGATGTGAAAGACTGGCAGACATTGGGGGTGAGGCTAAGGCAGACATTAGGGGTGAGGCTAAGGCAGACATTGGGGGTGAGGCTATGGCAGACATTGGGGGTGTTACTAAGGCAGACATTGGGGGTGGTGCTATGGCAGACATTGGGGGTGGTACTAAGGCAGACATTGGGGGTGGTACTAAGGCAGACATTGGGAGTGGTGCTAAGGCAGACATTGGCGTGAGGCTATGGCAGACATTGGGGGTGGTGCTAAGGCAGACATTGGGGGTGAGGCTATGGCAGACATTGGGGGTGGTACTAAGGCAGACATTGAGAGTGGTGCTAAGGCAGACATTGGGGTGAGGCTATGGCAGACATTGGGGGTGGTGCTAAGGCAGACATTGGGGGTGAGGCTATGGCAGACATTGGTGTGGTACTAAGGCAGACATTGGGGGTGGTACTAAGGCAGACATTGGGAGTGGTGCTAAGGCAGACATTGGGGTGAGGCTATGGCAGACATTGGGGGTGAAGCTAAGGCAGATATTGGGGGTGAGGCTAAGGCAGACATTGGGGGTGAGGCTATGGCAGACATTGGGGGTGAAGCTAAGGCAGACATTGGGAGTGGTGCTAAGGCAGACATTGGGGGTGAGGCTATGGCAGACATTGGGGTGGTGCTAAGGCAGACATTGGGGGTGAGGCTATGGCAGACATTGGGGGTGGTGCTAAGGCAGACATTGGGGGTGAGGCTAAGGCAGACATTGGGGGTGAGGCTAAGGCAGACATTGGGGGTGAGGCTATGGCAGACATTGGGGGTGAAGCTAAGGCAGACATTGGGGGTGAAGCTAAGGCAGACATTGGGGGTGAGGCTATGGCAGACATTGGGGGTGAGGCTAAGGCAGACATTGGAGGTGAAGCTAAGGCAGACATTGGGGGTGAGGCTATGGCAGACATTGGGGGTGAGGCTAAGGCAGACATTGGGGGTGAAGCTAAGGCAGACATTGGGGGTGAAGCTAAGGCAGACATTGGGGGTGAGGCTATGGCAGACATTGGGGGTGAGGCTAAGGCAGACATTGGGGGTGAAGCTAAGGCAGACATTGGGGTGAGGCTATGGCAGACATTGGGGGTGGTGCTAAGGCAGACATTGGGGGGTGAGGCTATGGCAGACATTGGGGGTGAAGCTAAGGCAGATATTGGGGGTGAGGCTAAGGCAGACATTGGGGGTGAGGCTAAGGCAGACATTGGGGGTGATACTAATGATATATATTGGATGTGAATATGATCACAGCAAACCTTAAACTAATGTATCATGACTGGGTATTGATTGGAAGATTTTAGTATAGATCAATAAACTTTGGTAATATATATATATGTATGTGTGTGTGTGTGTGTATGGGTGTGGGTATGAGTGTGAGTGTGTGTGTGTATGTATGTATATATCTGTGTGCATGTATATACATATGTGCGTGTGAGTGTGTGTGTGTGTGTATATATGTGCATATATATACATATATGTATATATATATATGTGTATTGGTAACATGTATCCCAGTACAACCTGTCTCGTGGTCGGGTCATTGGCGACTAAACTGGCGACCCCACCAAAGTTTCTTGGTGAGGAGGGTGACTTTGGACATCCTGCAGGACTAAAAACAAAACCTGTCAAAGGGCAAAGGAGCTCTTAAGAGTCATCCAAAATCATCCAAAATCACCGGGAGAGATGATCCCTTAGCCTTTGTCAAGGCAGAATTCTAGGAGAAGGAAAACTCTGATATAACACCTGCAACCCTAATGGTATCCAATGATGTTGACTTGTTCTTCTTTTTGGTAAATATCATCTTGGTTAAGAGAGTGGGACTGGCTTTGTGCAGTGCCTTTGCTATAAAAGCTTCACGGCACAGGCATTGCTTTATATCTGGAGATCTCTCTGCACTTGTCATCACATGGTACCATGGGCCCAGCACTATGTGTCAATAATTGTCACAAGTGTAGTGTTTTTACCAGAGTTTCCAAGTCGCTGGCTGGACTAAAAAGTCACACTCGTTCAGCGCATCGGTAGGGGTTCTCCTACATGGATATAAAGTAGTGGCCGTACTCGAAAACGAGTTGGCAGCCACCACCATATGTATATATATATGTATATGTGTGTGTATGTATTTTTATATATATATATATATATACATATATATATATATATATATATATATATACATATATATATATACATATATATATATATACATATATATATATACACATATATATATACATACACACATACATAAATACATGTACATACACACACATACACAATAATAATAATAATAATAATGGGAGGGCTGGGAATGATCAAGAAAGGAACAGAATAATATTTGCGAATGATTCCTGGTTTACCCTCTCTGCACGAGGGGCAAAAAATTGTTTTGACTGGTACTGCACACGTATTCAGAAGAGCACTATCTCTGTAAGATTAATAACCCTCCTTGTATTTACATATGCACGTGTGTATATATGTATACTGTTTTTTTAAAACTATAATCAAAGTGCTGTATTAACTGGCTTACCAATGCACACTGTGAATTTGTTTGCTCTAGGTGTCAGGAAGACACTCGGCATATATCTCAGAAACAATAATGAAAGAAAATAATAATAATAATAATAATAATAATAATAATAATAATAATAATGATTTCTTTATTGGCCACAGGGGCTGACATTAAGAAAAACATTACAGACGGCACAGGACGCTACGGTGTGGGTTTTGTGCGTGTAAAGATTTTTATTATTTATATAAGAAATGAAAAAGAAAAAAGACATAGAAACATATATATATATATAAACAATAAAAATGAAAAATATATACTTTATATCATCTGTATCTATTTTATTATATGTATTTTGATGATGTAATGTTTTATGTATAAAACAAAGAAAAACATGTTCTCTTCAGATAAACATACGAGATGTATAATCTTTTCATGATATGCTGGTAGACAAACGAGCTGAACAGATCAGTGACCACCAAGCATATGCTTGGGTCAAACGTTTTATAAAGGGAAACAAATCTCACTAGCCATTGGATTTATATTATCCTCCTTCAACTGTAAAATTGATGCAAGTCATCTAAAATTAGGGACCCCACCCATTAATTTTGTTTCCTCATAACTTGGTTAATATTCCATATTTTCAATTAACATTTTGCAGAAATAAGAATTAAACTTTGTAGATTAAAATGCTGGAAATGAAATTACAATATACAGGCAAATTGCCAAGGCTAGAAATAAATTATCTAAAAACATCTCCATCTGCAACTCCTGGGTATCTGCGCCCAATATAGATCTTCCATGAGGATGTACACTATTACATAACTTAGTAGTTAAATAAAAATGACTGAGAAAATATTTGTCAGATTTAGGAAAATATTAGAACTAGGATTGATATGATCGACAAAATTACGGCATTGCTCCAGCATGGCTAATGTCTAATTATAAAAACTGATAAGAGAATATCCTCCCCCATATATATATATATATGACCAAAAGGTAAACAAGGTTCATTGATTAATCAAGGAATATAGTTCAGGTTGTTTTTCATATATGAATGAAGTTTGGTTAGTTGATGCAGTCACGTGAATAAGCACATCAGCTTTTACATATATAGTCAATCTGTTTTCATCAAATACTTCAAAGAGCAGGCAGTTATCACGAGGATTTACCCGAAAGATATATATATATATATGTATGTATATAAAAGGTAAACAGAAATAACAACACAATCGGTACAGTATATGGAGGGGATATAGTAGGTTAACGCTTGATATAGCAGGAAGAGGGTCTTAACGTTTTGGACGCTAGCCCTTCATCAGAAGAAAGAATGAGAAATAAGATAGATTGAAGGGACGGGCGGGAGGAATTGGAAAAAATGTCTTTAGATAAAAATAACAGGTCCATTCATGTTGACATCTCTTGCAAAACATATACATATATATAAACTGATAAGAGAATACCCCTCCCCCTTATATATATATATATCATTATACTTTGGAAGGGTGTTGGTTTTCAATTCAATTGTTTAGATTAATATCCGGATGGTTTATTCATGTGATAAGAAATCTTATAAAAGAAATATATATATATATATATATGTGTGTGTGTGTATAATATCTATCAATCTATCTATCTCTTCATATATATTATATTATATTATATTATATATATAGGGCGGTGGATTGGAGGTGGATATTATATTATATTATATATAAGGGCGGTGGATTGGCAGTATCGGTAGAAGGTCGGGCGCCATGCTTTGAAGCATAGAGTTACCTCCCTTTATGATCTGAGTTCAAATCCCGCCGAAGTTAACTTTGCCTTTCATCTTTACGGGGTCGATAAAATAAAGTACCAGTAATGCACTGGGATAATTGCTGGCCTTGTGCCAAAAGTAGAAACAATTATATATATATATATATGATATGTATGTATATATATAATTGTTTCTACTTTTGGCACAAGGCCAGCAATTATAACATATATATATATATATATATCTATCTAAGGCGGGTAAAATTCCCGAGATCCATGGACGAGTTCTCTCCAGCGGTCTCTGTCCCTCATTATCGCTGCCATGTCCTGCGTCTCCAACAAACCAGTGTCTGTCCTTAGGGCATCAACATACCTTGGTCTTCCTCTTCTAGTGTGTCCATGTATGGGAGCATCCCAAAAGTCAGCTCAAAAGTGACACAGAGGAGACTGAAATTAGCTGGACATGCTCACCGACATCCAGAGTTGATATATATATATATATATATATTATATATATAATATATATATATATAATATATATATAATATATATATATAATATATATATATAATATATATATAATATATATATATAATATATATATATAATATATATATATAATATATATATATATATATATATATATATATATATATATCATATATATATATATTATATATATTATATATACATATCATATATATATATATTATATATATATATTATATATATATAATATATATATATATAATATGAAGGCGTGTGGCTGAGTGGTTAGAGAATTGGATTTGCAATCTTAACGTTGTGAGTTCGATTCCTGGACCAGGCGTTGCGTTATGTCCTTGAGCAAGACACTTTATTTCACGTTGCTCCTTCTACCTGGAGTTGCGACCAATAGATAGTATTAGCAATTGGAAAGACCAACGGAAAACATTGTTCCCTCGGTCCGATTTGACGAAAGTCGATCGTTCCTTTCATATATAAAACATATATATGATATATATATATGATATATATATATATAATATATATATATGATATGGCTTAGTGGTTAGAGCATTGGCCTTGCAATCGAAAGGTTATGCGTTCAATTCTCGGACCGAGTGATGTGTTGTTTCCTTGAGCAATACACTTTATTTCACATTACTCAGCTGTAGAAATGAGATGATAGGACTGGGGTCCCTATCATACCACTGCAAAGTGGTTGTGGAGGTGACATGGCAAAAAAGCACCCAGCCTACACTGTAAAGTGGACGTGTAGGCGCCACAGAAAAAAAGCACCCAGCACTCACTGTAAATGAGGTTGGTGTTAGAAAGGCCATCCAGCTGTAGAAAGCAAGCCAGAATCAGTTCCCGTCCCACCCTTGCAAGCATGGAAAAGCAGATGTAAAATGATGATGATGATGATATATATATATATATATATATATATATATAGGAACGAGTAGGACCCCAATATATATATATATATATATATATATATATATATATATATGTGTGTAAAAGTTCTATTTAAATTGTTGGGATACAACAAGCAAATATTTTTATAACTGATATAAAGCACTCAACAAATATTTGGAGTAAAAATACGATATTAACAAATGGAAACTATATTTATTTCATTATACATATTTCAAGGACACCAAGTTAAATTATGGTGTGCTTTCATCAGATAAAATATAATATAGATCAGTTTTATAAATAAATATTAACATACCCTTAAAGAATGCAACCATTGCTGTTGGAAGCTCCCGGATAGTAGAGTTGTAGCTTTAATTATATTATTAGTATTGGATATTTTTATTTTTAAAATAAGCCGTTGGGTTACGGAGAAAGAGAAGGAGAGAGAAAGAAAAAGAGAGAGAAAGACTAGAACAACCGAGAGAGAAAGATAGAGAGAGAGAGAGGGGAGACAGAGAAAAGGGGAGAGAACGAAAAAAACTCTAAGTCATATCTTGTTGAGTTAACTTAACAATTGAGATGAAATGATTAAATTAGAAATGTTAATAATCATGAATGGAATATACATATATAATATGAAAAATTTAACCATTGTTTAGATGATTAGATGTTTAGTTAATCATTTTAAATATTGAGATCAATATATTAAAAATTGGGATCTATATATTAAGAAATCCATATATTATTAAAGATCTATATATTATATAACACGTATACACACGCAAAAATACATACATATAAATATATATACACACTTATAAAATACATATACATATCTAATTACGTATATAATATATACACACAAAACATAAAGGATTCTTTAATTTAATTTAAGATATTTGAAATGTTATAATTGTTAAGATATTAAAGGAAATTTTATGTTATACACACTTTATGTTATTAAACAAAATTTTTTATATAAGTTTTATAAGATTACCTGTTATGTATTTATGGCTGTTATTATATGTCTATCTGTCACGAATCTTGGGATAATCACTATACATAAGTGCAATCGAATTGTATGGATATACACGCACATGTACATACACAATTCCCACATATACATACATATATGTACCCTCAACAAATAGGTAAATACGCATCATGTATATATATACATACAGATAGACATACATGCATAAAACATATGTACATGTATGTCAATATACACATATAGAGAGAAGTATACATAAATACAGTACATAGTATAATTGAGTACATAAAATACAAAAGAATTATATTACAATTTGGAAATATAATTATAAGCAATATAACTTTAAAAACAATATAATTTAAAAATATTATAGAATATTTTAAGTTATAATTTCAAAATAATAGTATGTTTAATAGATTTAGTATAGAAAATTTCTACGTATATTTAACTTAATTTTATATCCATAAGAGAAATAAACAGAAACTTTGAAAGGATAAACTTTCGAAAATAGGAGAAGCTATCAAACAATAAAAAATAAAAAAAATATAAGAAATATTTTCTCCTTTCAAGAGCTCTCAATATATTTCTCTAGAATAGTTTATTATATTTATTTATATTTAGGAAGAAAAGTTATTTTTACTTGAGTGTATAATCAGTCAAAAAAGATGAAGGAATCTAATGATTTATCGACAGGTTCAATATATTAATAATAAAATTAATTAATTATATATTACATTTTAAATTTATATTTATATTTAAACGTTGAGTTTGATCTATGTCTGCAGCAACTGAATAAATTATTTCTTAAGTTCAGGGAATTTTTGGTCTTTAATATAAAGACTATTTCCTCTATACAAAGATCACAATTTTCTGAAGAGGAGTTAAAAGGAGTAGCTTTTGAAATAATATTCCAAATCAACGAATATTCAACGTTCTTTAGTTTTAGGTCCCATAATAGGCTAGATAGAGAAGTTGAAGATTTTTTGTTTGGATCTGTAAAAGAATTTTTATGATTATTGAAGCGGGATTTAAACTCTGTGGAAGTGGATCCCACATAATTAAATGAATTTAAATTAGTTTTTACATTACAATTATATACTATATTTTTAGCTAAGCAATTGTTATTTAACGGACAGTTAGATTTATTTCTACAGTTACATTTATCAAATTGGATATTGCTTGGGTTATTAGTGGTATTTTGGTTAGGTTTTAAATTTCTATTATTAATTCTATTAATATTTTGTGCTAAATTGTTGGTGGAAGAATAAGTTAATTTTATAGTATGTCTATTAAAAATTGAGTAATACCTATGTGTTCTAGGGAAGCATTTGTCCAGAGCTTTAAAAAATAGTTTAGCAATAGGGGTTTTAATATTTAACGAGAAAGGGGGAGCGAACCATAATATGTTCCTAGTTCTATTTCTTTTTCGGCTTTCGGAATTAATGTAAGGTTTTCTATTATAGTTGTTAAAATTGTTACCATAGTTAAAATTGTTACGATTATGGTTAGTTGTTATATTATTATTATTATCGATGTATTTAATTTTATTTCTATACCCAGCTCTACCTAACGCTTCGTTGTAATAATGTGCTTTTTCATCAAATATATTCTTATTAGCTGAAATTCTCGAAATTCGTTCTTGTACAGAGTTCACTATAGTATTTTTAACAGATCTGGGGTGATTAGAGTTAAAATTGACGTAATTTAAGTTCTCATTTAGTTTGTGAAATGGATAATGAAGACATGTGTTAAGATTTAGTGTTACATCTAGAAATTTAACTATTTTATGGTTATTCTCTATTTCTACTTTCAGATTAAGGTAATTAAAAAATTGTATAATTTGTTTTCTTTTTCTATTTAGTTCACAGTTATTATTTTCTATAAGTAAAAGCATGTCGTCACGATATAAACCTCCGGTTATCTCAGGTATTTTTCTATGTAGAGAATTATTTATAAATAGGCCCACAAGATCCATTACCTGAGCGGAATCGGATGATCCCATAGTTATATCGAAATTATTATTTCTATCTGCCCTAGTCCAGAGTTGGTTATTAAATTCTATTAATGTTTTCCGTGCCGATAATATAATGTGCATTTCATTGCTAGTTATGTCTGTATGTTTAAATGCGTAAGTTAGTGCTTTATTCAGTAGATTAGGAGTGATAGATGAGTAATAGTTAGCAATATCCAACTGAATAAACTTATTATTATAGTTATATTTAATTTCTTTAAACCTATCGATAACTTCACCAGTTCCTTTCCATAATTTTAAATAAGATAAATTCTTAATTCGCAGAAAAAACACCCCGAGAATGGGGGGGGGGGGGATTCTGAGAATCTGTCTTTTATCTAAGTTCATAGGTCAGATTCATCATCATCATCACCGTTTTACGTCCGTTCTTCCACGCTAGCATGGGTTAGACGGGTTGTCCTGTTGTGGGCAGTGTCTGGTCGGCTGACCATGCCCTGCTCATACAGGAACTGATTTGGCTAGATTTCTACAGCTGGATGCCCTTCCTAACACAAACCTCATTTACAGTGAGTCTTGGGTGCTTTTTTGTAGCGCCTACACGTCCACTTTACAGTGTGGGCTGTGTGCTTTTTTGCCGTGGCACCTCCACGGCCACCTTGCAGTGGGGGGGGGGGGGGGTAGGGGGGCATATTGTCTATATGCTATATGCATTATATTATATTATATATGCATTATATTATTTTATATATATATTACATTATATATATATATATATATACATTATATATTATATATATATATTACATTATATATATACGTTATATTATATATATATACATATTATATATATACATTATATTATATTATATATATATATATACAAATATATAAAGGTTAACATAAAGTTATAGATATATACATGTTGCAACTGGTCACTTTTAAGCTCTATGAAAAATTAATAAATTAAAAAATCAGAGCAATATATCATAAATCATGTCTTTAGAATCATCAGATAAAATATATACTATTTCTTCTTCTAATTAGCATAATTAACCATATTAAATAGTATATATTTTATCTGATGATTCTAAAGACATGATTTATGATATACATATATATATATATGCATTATATTATATTATATTATATTATATTATATTATATATATATATACATTATATTATATTATATATATACATTATATATATATATACATTATATTATATGTGCATATATTACATTATATATAAATATATATATATATATATATATATATATAATATAATGTATATATTATATATATAATATATATTGTATATATAATATATATATATACATTATATTATATTATATATATATACACATTATACTATATATATATACATTATATAGATTACATATATATATATATATATATAATATAATGTATATATTATATATATAATATATATTGTATATATATATATATATAATATATATTGTATATATATACATTATATTTATATACATTATATTATATTATATATATATACATTATATATATATATATATATATATATATATATATCCACAACATCCAGTCCGAAACAAATGAGGTCGTGTAGGTGTCACGACAAAAAACACACAGTCCACGCTGTAATGTGGCTATGTAGGCAACACGGTAAAAACCTCCCAGACCCACACTGTAAATGTGGTTGGTGTTAGGAAGGGCATCCAGCTGTAGAAAACCCGCCAGACAGTCCTATACGAGCAAGACAACCACTCTTGCCTCAAGTGGGAAAGCCCCCCGTCCAAACCCATGTAAGCGTGGAACAGGGACGTTAAACGATGATGATGATGATGATATATATATATATATATATAATCTGACCTATGAACTTAGATAAAAGACAGATTCTCAGAACCCCCCCCCCCCATTCTCAGGGCGTTTTTTTCTGCGAATCAGTGATAGGTCAATAATAACCAAGGGTAGTATTATATCAAGCCTGCGTTATCAATGTAACATGTGGTGAGTGTGTATAGAAGACAGAGGGAGGAGAAGACAGAAGGAGATGTGTGTCTGTGTGCATCATAACTCATACACTGTTCTAGTTCTTGACATTTGTACATTATTCTATGTATATATATATATATATGTGTGTGTGTGTGTGTCTATATATACATATATATATATATATATATATATATATATATATACACACACATATATATATATATACACACACATACACACACATAATATATTTATATATATATATATATATATATATATATATATATATATATATACATATATATATATATATAGCTTAATAAATAGTTTAGCCAATGATTAACCCAGAAAGTTTATCAAATATCCGGCCTGGTTTATTATATAAACGAGACACTTGATGAAAGCTTTCATTTCTCTGTCTGTATGAACTGAAGTTCTTTAGCTGCTGTTTTCTGTGAATCAACAAGCCATTTCTAAGAACTGAGAAAAAACATTTCCTTGATTGAGGTAAATATTCTTATAAAACTTTTAATTAATCAAAAATACTAACACATTTATATTAACCCTTTAGTATTTACATTACTCTATATATACTATTGTATTTTCACAGTAAAGGCTTTACCTCACATAATATCTCACATAACATTTACATTACTCTATATATACTATTGTATTTTCACAGTAAAGGCTTTACCTCACATAATATCTCACATAACATTTACATTACTCTATATATACTATTGTATTTTCACAGTAAAGGCTTTACCTCACATAATATCTCACATAACATTTACATTACTCTATATATACTATTGTATTTTCACAGTAAAGGCTTTACCTCACATAACATCTCACATAACATTTACATTACTCTATATATACTATTGTATTTTCACAGTAAAGGCTTTACCTCACATAATATCTCACATAACATTTACATTACTCTATATATACTATTGTATTTTCACAGTAAAGGCTTTACCTCGCATAATATCTCACATAACATTTACATTACTCTATATATACTATTGTATTGTCACAGTAAAGGCTTTACCTCACATAATATCTCACATAACATTTACATTACTCTATATATACTATTGTATTTTCACAGTAAAGGCTTTATCTCACATAATATCGAATCTATGAGATTTTCATGTTATTTATTTTGTGAACAATACCTTAACATCAGTATGCAGGGCTGGTTACAGCTGGTTTGAACAGAAAGAGATGAGAGAATTCTGGCCGGTTACGGCCGGTTTATATATAAAAGGATTAAATTTTATTGGGTGTGTTCAATTCCTTCCATCTTAATGTATGAAATTCATATATTAGCTTAGTGTGCTTTTTCATCCAAATGTCTTTCTGCTACCAATTTCTGTGGTCGTACCAAGGGGCTGTCTGCCTCAAGTTAGCAACGAGAGGGGATCTGTCGAGCTTCTTCACTTTCTTCAGATCACTTTGCTTTCTTTCTGTTGGCCTTCACTATAGTAATCTGGCATTTGAAGGGATGTTACACATCACACTTCCTCCCAAATAGAAACATGGATGATGCGACTCTAGCAGGCTTGATAGAATCTGTTGCTGAGGACCTCCAGTGGGTCATCCCTGCCCTAAGGTACCTAGGATTGGAGATCAAGTCCGAGGTTGTCAATGTGAGCTAAGACAAAATTGAATTCCTAGCTCTGCATCAATCCTGTCCTGACTGAGGCCTGGTTGAACCAGAAGGACACCATCTGCATTCTCCAAACCCCACCTGAAAGCCACACACGAATACCTGGGGACCAAGCATGCAGGCATGCTTGCTCCCCAAGTATTTGTGTGTAGCACACATATATATGTGTGTGTATATATATATACACAAAATATATATTCCAAAACTGGAATTGAACCATCAGCACAGTTGAGGTACGTCAGGCATAAATTTATTTTATCTGATGAGGACGTACTGATGAAACAGCTCAGTACCTCTGAAATATATATAATAAAATATATTTGATCACATGAATGTCTATATTTATTAATATTTTGAAGTAATATATATATATATATACATATGACCAAAGATTAATATGGTTTGTTGATTACTCAACGAATACAGTTTTAAATAGATTAGAAGCACTCAACACTAGGTTTTCCTGGAGTTTTTAATATTATTCAAAATGTTAACAAGTGAAAAATATTCACATAATCAAAATATATACTTTATTATATATATTTCAAAGGTACTGTGCTGTTTTTTTCAGTACGTCCTCATCACACAAAATATATGATTTGATATATGACATACTGCTACCGTCTTGATTATTCAATTCCCGTATTGGCAGTACGGGAATTGAATAATAAACTGCCAATACGGGAATTGAATAATCAAGACCGTAGCGGTATGGCATATATCAAATCATATATTTTGTCTGATGAGGACGTACTGAAAAAAACAGCACAGTACCTTTGAAATATATATAATAAAGTATATATTTTGATTATGCAAATATTTTTCATTTGTTAACATTTTGAATAATATATATATATACATATATATATATATCATCATCATCATCATTTTACGTCCGCTTTCCCCTGCTTGCAAGGGTTGGGCGGGTCTTATTCAGCACATCATCTCTCCACTTGTCACGGTCCTTCGTCATCTCCTCGGTGAGTTTCAGCGATCTGAGGTCTGCTCTCACCACCTCCACCCACGTTTTTCGTGGTCTACCTCTACTGAGTCTTCCCTCCACTGGGACTTCCTGGCACTTCTTTACCCAGCGGTCATCCTCCATGCGCATCACATGTTCATACCATCTCAGTCTTCTCTCCTGCACACCACAACTTATCCCTCTTATACCCAGTTTCTTTCTCAACTCGTCTATGCTTAGTCATTCACGCACATTGACATTGCACATCCAATGGCGCATACTTGCTTCATTTCTCTCCAGCCATCGCATATCTTCTGCAGTTGCTGCCCATGTCTCACTACCATGCAGCATCGCGCATCTCACACAGACATCATATAACTGTCCTTTCGTATGCAGGGAGAAACCTTTCTTTGTCAACAGAGGCAGCAGCTCCCTAAACTTCTTCCAACCCGTCCTTATTCTAGATACTATGGCTTCGGAACACCCCCACCCCCCTCCCATTCTAATCTGTTCATCTAGGTACCAGAAGCTATCAACCACTTCTATAGAACCCACCTGCATTGGAAAAATGAGTATCACAGCAATTACTACTGCCAACTTTCCCTCTACATCTACTGCATACGTAGTTTTCCCTACCAGTTAGTTTGCCTGCTATCCCACTACATCTCTTGTGTACCCAAGATCTGCATTGCATACATTTTATGGAATGTATGCCAGTTCCTTTCCTACATATCGAACATGGCCGTTTCCGTGATGGAATCAGAGTATTGTCCTTTTTTGGCTTTAGGTTGCAGATAACTAGATGGTGAGCAATTGACAACTTAGCCCCTCTCTTAATACGAAGTTGTAGCTGCAGTGTAGCAGCTACCAATCGATATATATATATAATATTATATTTATATATATATATATAATATTTATATATATATCATCATCATTTTACGTCCGTTCTTCCACGCAGCATGGTTAGACGGATTGTCCTGTTGTGAGCAGTGTCCAGTCGGCTGACTTTGTCTTGCTCATACAGGAACTGATTTTTGCTTGATTCCTACAGCTGGATGCCCTTCCTAACACCAACCTCATTTACAGTGAGAGGTGGGTGCTTTTTTCCGTGGCACCTACACGTCCACTTTACAGTGTGGGCTGGGTGCTTTTTTTGCCGTGGCACCTCCACAACCACTTTGCAGTGTGTGTGTGTGTGGCGGGGGGGAATATTATCTATATGCTTCAGCTTCGGTTTGTTCCTGTGGGGGGGGGTCGGGTCTTCTGTATTACTGCGTGACGCCAGAGGTCACGGTCGTGTGTCATTCCCCTTGAGAGGTGCATTTGGAGAAGGTCGGCCTTTATCACCTCATATATATATATATTATATTTATATATATTATATTTATATATATATATATATATATATATATATAAAAGTAATAATAATAAATTTGAAGACTAAAATCCAAAGAGGGCTCGATAAGTTTCAGAAGATCCCGTTAAGAGTGAAAGCAGCGATTCTTTGCTTAAACTTTAATCTGTTATTTTAATAAATATATATATATATATATATATATATTTATATATATATTTATATATATATTTATATATATATATATATATATATATATTTATATATATATTTATATATATATTTATATATATATTTATATATATAGTGACGAAACATAAGTCAATTGCATGAACTCATAATCCTTTATTTACTGCTATATATATTTCGATGATAGCCATTGAATGGCTATGACCTCATCAGGCAGTTAGTCAGTTCTTTATATATATATATATATATATTTATATATATATAATATATATATATTTATAATATTTATAATATATATATATATTTATAATATTTATAATATATATATTTATAATATTTATAATATATATATTTATAATATTTATAATATATATATATATTTATAATATTTATAATATATATATATATTTATATATATATATCATCATCATCATCATCATCATCATCATCGTTTAACGTCCGTGTTCCATGCTTGCATGGGTTTGGACGGGAGTTTTCCCACTTGAGGCAAGAGTGGTTGTCTTGCTCGCATAGGACTGTCTGGCGGGTTTTCTACAGTTGGATGCCCTTCCTAACACCAACCACATTTACAGTGTGGGGCTGGGAGGTTTTTACCATGTTGCCTACACGGCCACATTACAGCGTGGACTGTCTGGCAGGTTTTCTACAGCTGGATGCCCTTCCTAACACCAACCACATTTACAGTGTGGGACTGGGACGTTTTTACCGTGTTGCCTACACGGTCACATTACAGCGTGGACTGTGTTTTTTTTTCGTGACACCTACACGATCTCATTTGTTTCGGCCTGGATTTTGTGGCACCAACATAACTTTACATTGAAAGGGGTGGTGTGGATGGGGTGGGGGTGGTGGGACGGGGGTGTATTTTGTTAGAGATGCCTACTGACTGTAGTAGGTTTTACTTTATATTTAGGTAACGCGGGTCTTCTCTGTTACTGAGTACCGCCAAAGGTCTCGGTCCAGTGACATTGTCTTGGAGAGGTGTAAGTGTGTGAGGTCGGAATTTATCAGCTCGTCCCAGGTTTTTCTGGGTCTGCCTACTCCGTGGCTACCATCTATCTTTATTGCCCTGCACTTTGTTATACAGCTGTCGTCTTATATATATATATATTATATATATATATATATATATATAATATTTATAATATATATATATATATATAATATTTATAATATATATATATAATATTTATAATATATATATATATATTTATAATATTTATATATATATATATATATATATATATATATATATATATATATATATATATATATAGGACCATACATACATACATACAAAAGATATTCTCTTGAAAAACTAATATTTTCACAAAACTAATCAATGTTTCTTTTCCCTATATTTCATTTTAGATTTGGTAAGAAATTGGTAAACTGATCTGGAAACCTTGAAATCTTGAAAATTGGAATCGCAGCTCATTAGTTACCAACATACACGTCACTCATTACACACCAAAACACACACACACACATACATATATTGTAGTGGACCTGAGCACTGTAGACAATAATTTTCATTATATTATATGATATATAAGCAGTTGTAGTAACTAGATATAAACAATGGAGGATACCAAGATAAGTATAGTAGAAATAGAAACAGTACATGGAGGGGATGAAAAGTTACTTCCAGTGACTGAAATTGAAGTTAGTAGTATTGAATCTACGATAGTGAAAATGTGTCAATGTTCAGTTAATATTCCTAGCAAGGGAGTGGAAATTTTTAGTAATGTAGAATTAGAAAAAGAAATTGATCTACAAAAGCAGAATATACATGTTCCTACTTTACAAAATGGAAACCCTAAAATAGATAATAATGTAGACCTTGTAGATGATATCTCTTTGCCGGTAACATTTATTATTCCTATAAACAATGGTACCATGTCCTATATCCCTCGAATATTGACATTAAAATATACACCACCAACTGGTCCTTGTTGTATGGTACACTGTTCATCAGTGGTCACTGATATTGATAGGTTTAAGCAAAATACGGTAATTGCCACATTACCATTTCGAAACCAAATTTTATTTTTCTCGCCCTCTAGTGTTGAAATAAAAACTCTTGAATATGGTTTTCATAAAATTTCATATTTTAAGGGTAGTAATTTCATAGGTTTTAAACTATTAGAAAAAACAATCTATATGGTAAATTGGGTTGATAATACATATATTAAGCAATTTGAGGTGAAACATAATCCTAGAGATATAGCTATAGGACCAGAAGATCGTGTTTTAGTAATATTTTATAATTTTACTTTTATCATTTGTTATGATCTGAATGGTCATAAATTATTTCAATTTCACCTCCATTCTATAGACATTCCTGCTGGCATCACTGTGTTCCGGAATTATTTTTATGTCTTTCAAGGACATGTTATTTATAAGGTCTCCTCAATAGGTGGTGTGTCTCAAAAAGATATTGGGATAAATGTTCGATATGCTTTGTTTGACAGAAATACCATGTTAGTATCTGACGTTTCTGGTCAGATACATAGTTTTAAGACAAAAAAATTTTGGCCAAAGATGTCTTATCTTCAAAAGATCCAAACACCCTGTCTGAATGATCAAATTTATATAGAATATCTCAACAACATAGATAAGATTCTGCCTATGTCACAATCTTCTGTATTAGTTGTATATAGGGATCTAAACCCATTATATACTTACAGTGGGACATTATACACTTACAGAGGGACAGAATTTTGTAAAGGTGAGGAATTAACATTTAATTCCCAACCATCTAGATTTTGCAGAATAGACTCCAGCAAATTTCTGGTTCTATTCAATAAAACTAAAAATATACAATATATTACATGTCCTGAACTAAAAAAAGGTAAACTCTATTCTTTAAAAAAGAATTACATTCAAATATGTCATGTAGTATTAGATAGGTTTATGGCTTTGACCACTTGTGGAATGAATGAGGTCCATAAATTAAAGATTGAGGAAGACAAGGTAGAATGTGAAAAACTAAAATCATTAGAACATGGTGATGTCAGTATAGCTACAACTACAATTTATTTTGTTATTTTAGATAAGAAGTATCGTAAATTAATATTTCATTCTAGTTTCGGTGAAGAAGAACTTTTCGAAACATATTTTGATTTTAACAGCCGTCCCTATCATATCTACTCAGACAGTTTTTACTTGTATGTTATCTTCCCTACACTCTCTATTATGGCATGTTATGATATTTATGGAGAATATAAATGGAAATTAAAACTTCCGGTAGCTTCTCGCTTTCGTAATGGTATTTGTGAAGGAACTATATATTTATTTGACCATAAACTAGGGAGTATTCTTGTTTATAACTGTGAATCATCCATTTGTCATTTAAAAAAGTTAAATCCTTATATCAGAAATCCAACGATACGACACAAAGAAAAGGATGATAATAAAATTGCGATTGCTGAAATATGTTATCTACCCAACGGACAGTTGGTGGTGTCTGACATAAATAATTCTTGCTTATTATACATTTCTAAGAAAGAAGGAGAAGAAATAAAAGTGTTATCTACATTATATCTGCCATCTGTAGCTACAGATATATGTAGATGGGGTTCTAGTCAATTGGCTGTCACATTACCCCTAGAGAAAGAATTAAGGCTTATTGGAAACCTATCAAAAACAGTTAGAATTATATCATTAAACCACCCTTATGTACAGATACGGAAGTTTGGTGAAGGTAGAATTGTTGGTTATTGTGACAACAAACCAAACTATATAGACATTGTATCTGTTCAAAAACATAACCTGGGTGAAGTAATTTCTAGGGTCCCTATCCCATGTCAAATAAAGTCATTAGCAATAGACAATGATACATTAAATATATTTATGGTGGCTAAGAAAAAAATATTTATGTACAAAACTATATCAATAAAGGGTCAACGAGGTACTTTAAGTGATCCCAGCCCTATTTCGGAGCCTAACTTTAAACCACTTTCTGATCTATATGGTGGATGTATTGATAAAACTTGTCATTATCTGATAGACAAAGATGGTGTGTTGGCTATAAATAATCATAACTCTGTGATGGTATATCTGGTGACAAAGAAACAGTCTAACATGTTTATTGACATGGTAGATGTATTTTCTAGAAACATCTGTGTCAGTGAAATGTTTTCTTCTACATTACATCTGCAGGATCTGACAGTTTCTGATAAAGCTAAGATATTTTCACCGCCTTGTTTGGAAGACACAAAACCAGTGGGTGGTGGTTATTATAGTGAGGAGAAGTGTTTGGTTGTTATTACTGAAAATAATCTGATTGCATTATATGACGGGAATAATAACAACATCAAAATATTAACATTTGATGGTCAACTTGTTGACTTTATCAAATTAAATGACAATCTCCCTAAACATATATGTCGTTGGGGGTCAAACACACTGGTCATTACCACTGATACAGACAAGCTGTTAACTTTAGAAGTGGATTTTCCATTGTATTTGGTAACTTATAAGACAGACCATAGCTATTATGGTATAGCTTCTTTGTTAGACAATCAACTAGTGTGTAGTTGTGTAGAGAGACAGAGAGGTAGATATAGAGATATATATAGATATAGAGGTAGACATAGATTGTTTGTCATTGATATTGATGAAATACATTCCACCGTGGATGTAAAGAAAGAAATAAATATACCTAAGTTCATCAAAAACGTACATATGTATGATGATAATCTCACCTCTGATATTGTAGTTAATGTTAAGAATGAGATTATATTTTACAATGGTAGATATATCACTTTCTTCAGCTGTAAAACTGATTATTTACATTCACACAGACAATATTATGATGACATACCACCAAACACCTGTATAACAACAAATGACAATTATTTGTACATTTATGGACAGTGGGGATTATATAACGACTTTAGTGACAATAATAAACAGATTGTTTGTTTGTCACAGACTGGTAAATACAGGGATGTATTTTTAAATAAAACCCCTTATAGGGGTGACATATGTTTCACCAGTATTAACACTAAAGGTCCAAGGTTCATTGGATATGACTGGAATACAAAGTGTTTATATGTTGAAGGTTTATATGAACTTAATAGGGAAATGTTCCCTGTTTGTCGTGTAAAAACAGACCAAAGCTCTGTTAAAATAAAAGATATGGACATCTCTGATGATGGACAAACAGTTGTGTGTGAAATAACCAATTATGGTAATGTTAAAATATCTCAGAGAGATGGGGAACTGTTATGTCACAGAAATATTGAAACTTTAGTTGGTGGCGTCTGTTTTACAGAAGAAGGAGGATTTATTATGGTTACACTTCCTAATGAATATCAAATAATTCAACTAAAGAAGGAAGATTTGACAGAATATGAAGTTTGGTCCAGTTCTCTACCTTATGGTGTTATATCGAGGATAAAAGAAAATATTTACTTCTGTCAACATATCAACTTGACAGAATATCATATCATACAGGTTGATGGCAACAAAT
This sequence comes from Eledone cirrhosa, assembly GCA_964016885.1. Classification (NCBI taxonomy): domain Eukaryota; kingdom Metazoa; phylum Mollusca; class Cephalopoda; order Octopoda; family Eledonidae; genus Eledone; species Eledone cirrhosa. The sequence goes on from CAXHJY010000862.1 coordinate 33,806, forward strand.
TGAATGTTCTGAAACATGAGACATTAAATGTGAATTCTCATCTGCTGCTCCCTGCCATTATAACTGATAATCAAGCAAGATATATTACTCCATCAGGTGAAATGATTAACACTTTACTGGTGAGACGTGGTAATTACAAGGCAAAGTGTATGTTAGGAAATGATGAAATATCAGTGAGGTTTCTGCCCCATAGAATAACATTGTTTCCTCTTTCCTATCCTACATATCCTGATATATCTAAATATACTGAGAGATGTAAAGTTGATGAGACTGAATATTCTGAGGAATATAGGAGGGACATCATCTACTACAGTAAACTAATTATGTTACATGACAATGTAGCAGTGTTCCTGTTGAGAAATATTCTCACAGTAACAACAACAGAAGGTGAAATAATCCATGGGAAAATATTACCAGAAACACCAATAGACATTTGCAGATGGTCAGATAACTATTTTATTCTCCTTTACTGTCATAAACTTGTGATTTACAGAAAAAATATTTCTTACATTAAAACTATCCAACTTAAAAAGTACTACAACATGATTTGTAAAAAGAATGACAACAAACTTGTGTGTAGTTATAGTGGTGTTAGAAATATGTTTGAATATAACTGTGAGTTATATGGTGATGGTGATGATAGTGATATTTTTAAATATAACCCTGGAGTACCTTGTGTAGATATAGTTTATATGTATAGTGGAAGAGTGAAATACAGTGTTGAAGTGTGTTTTAGAGACAATGAGATGGAGAAGATGGAGATGGAGGCAGTCTCAGCAATTGGTGTCACATCAAATGAATACATTGTTGTTGTCACATTAGAGGCAATAATGGGGAGATGGTACCGTTATATCAATTGGTACAGAAAACAACAGTTGGTCAGGAGATTAGAAATACCACCACCAATATATGATATATATAACATATCTTATCTCACAACACATGGTGAAAATATTTATATATCAACAACAAGAAGGAAAATATCATCAGGAGATGACACTAACAATATTTACCAAGTATCTGTAGACAGTAACTTACAATTAATCCTCAGTGATAAAGATATTGAAGTCTACCGTGTTAATGGTCTCCTACTTTCTGAAAAAAATATCAAAATTTTTGGACATATTGCAACAAATCAACATTTTGGTTTTATTCATTATGAGAGATAAATATTTTCAGAATTATTACAATTTTTGTTGTTGTTATTGTTGTTGTTACTGTTGCTGTTATTATTGTTGCTGTTATTACTGTTATTGTATGACTATATGTGTGACTATGTGTCTATGTGTGTATATGTGACTATATGTGTGTGTATATGTATGACTATATGTGTATATGTGTGTATATATATGTGTGTATATATATGTGTATATATATGTATATATATATGTGTATATTTATTAAAATAACAGATTAAAGTTTAAGCAAAGAATCGCTGCTTTCACCCTTAACGGGATCTTCTGAAACTAACAAAGTCAATCTGTAAACGCAGAACTGGATATTTCAAAAAACGTTGCAACCGGAGGAAGACAGGAAGACGATACTTTGGTTCGTGGTAACGTTCGCTGGCAAAGAACGGGAAAAAACGAATAATACGTCGTTAATAGGAGCGGTGAAAAACAATTACGCGCAAAGACAGAACCACGTTTATGGTATAAAAGAGGTCGTAGACTAATGTTCTCTTAGGTGGTGCATAGAGACGTTCTCTGGCAATGAACGAAAAAACGAAGATAATAAGTCATATGTGGAGCGTGGAGAACAATAGCACGCAAAGACAAAACCACGTAAATGGTATAGCAGAAGTCGTAGACTAAAATTAATCTCCGCTACAGAGTTAAGAACAAAGTAAATAAATACAATACAGAAGTAATAGAAACAAATAAATACATACATGCAAACAGATACGTACATACACAAGCATACGCAAAACCTTACCATAGGTATACAAAATCACGCACATATAAATATGTGTGTGTGTGTGTATGCTTGTGTACAAATAAATAAGTAAAAAATTATATCAACGTATATAAGTAAATAAATACGTATATAACAAGCGCACACGCATACCTACATATAAATACACGAATGTTCGGAGACGTAAGTCAACTAAAACAAGAAGTACACATATACACACACCCACCATACGTACGAACCTGCATACTCACGCAGACGCAAAACTCCCGTATACACATAGCCAAACCCTAAATACCAGACTATGTAAAAATTATACGCCATAACAGTCAAATATACGTACGAGAAAGTATACATACCTTCACAAAACATACGGGTAATATATACTTACCTATGCAAATAAGTAAAGGAATAAACAAAACATATACTTAGCTCCCACATCAAGACGTAAAATATCCACGTATAGGTCGTGCTATCCGTTAGGGTATAACGTGGGGCTGTAATACAGGAAAGTTTTGTGCAATTTATGTTTACAAGCCGAAATTGCCTCAGATTTTTTGTTTAAGATGTGGTCTGTGGCGTAGAGTATTTCCAGGGCCTCAGCGGCGCAGAGGTCACATGGTCTTTTATTTCCGTTATACGATCTAGCCCTAGCTAGGATCTCCCAGTGTAACTTATATTGGGTGTGGTTATCTTTTAGACTCCAGATATAAGCTGAAAGTGACGTCATATTCCTTCTTAGAGGGTAGCGAAAAGAATGGATATGCATGTAAAGACGCTGCTTGAAACTATTGGCGGCTAACCCTATGTAGGCCCTATGGGACGTGGGTGTTACAACCTTACATTTGTAGACAATGTTACTAGAGAGGCATTTCCCGGATAGGGGGCAATCAGCCCGATTCTTACAATTACAGTTAGTACTAACTACAGGGTTGCACGTGTTCCTACGGCTAGGTAGTTTAGCTAAATTTGAAGCTGTGATGTTATGTGCAAGGTTAGGAGTCGTAGAGTAAGAAATTTTAATAGTATTGCTATTAAAAATTTTACTATATTTATGTGTAGGGGGGAAATGCTTCGTAATAAGGGAAAGAAAGATCTTAGCTAATGGTGTGGCCACCTCCATATTATATGGTGGGTTAAACCAACAAATGCGACGAGATCTATTTCTCAACGAAACGTTTCTTACCAGGTTCTTGGTTATGCTGGCAGGATGGTTGGAATGCTTACTTATGTAATTAAGCGTATCATTCGGCTTTCTATACGGGTAATACAACCCTTTGGACCAGGAGTGATTGGCCAAATAACTTTGACATCACGATGGGCTCCAGCGACTCAGCGCAGGTAACGGACCTGGTTGGGCTCTACCTGCTGAAGCAGATAAAAGATGAAATCCCCTGCCTGGGCGGCGGATTATATAGTGACGATGCTCTATTCACAGTACATGACCACAGCACCAATATGTTGGAGGGTATGAGGAGGCGTATTCGCCATTTCTTTAAGAACCAGGGGCTCAGCATAGAAATAGACCCAAATAGGAAGGTAGTTAACTTCCTAGACACCACCCTAAACCTGAACACCGAGCAATACTACCCCTACCACAAGCCCAACGAGAAACTCGTATATGTTAACGCCAAATCAAACCACCCTAGATCCATAACCAAGGCAGTGGTGAAGAGTGTCTCGGACAGGATCTCCAGCCTGTCCGCAAGTAAGGAAATATTCAACAACCACGCGGAATATTACAACGCAGCTCTAAAGAAGGCGGCACATGGACAAAATATAACATATAGTCCGAAAAGCCGGGAGGTGGATAGCCCAACAGACACCCACAACGGCGTTGCCAGAGGGGGGAGGGCGAACCCTAACAATACAGGCAGAGTAGAATCAAATAGGCACCATGTACCAGACACCACCACACGGGCGGTGGGGACTACTGCGCTTGACCACGAGATGGAGCACAATATGAGTAGCAGTCTCAGGCGTGACGCTAACTACCCCAGGACGGACGACCCCAATCGCAGGACACGTGGGGGGGGGGGCGACGACCCCACGATGGATCTCCCGGGGCGGACAACAACCACCCCACAAATCCGGGCCGCGAAGATAGCAAAAAGTATAGAGCCCAAAAGGGAAGCAACAGTGCGGAAACCACCAGCAACCCAACAAATCTCCAACAAATCACGAAGCCCCCGACCCACACATATAGGAGGAGACACCGACAAATCACGTGGTACAACCCACCCTACTCAGCGGCCCTAAAGAAAAGCTTGGCCCGATTATTCTTTGGAGCACTTGACAAATGCTTCCCGAGGGACCACAGATACCACAGGATCTTCAACAGACACACTGTGAAGCTTTCGTATTCCACCACGAGAAATTTGGCCCAACACATAGCTAGCATCAACAGAAGTAGGCTTAAAAACCACACACAACCAGAAGATGGCAATACAAACACTCAGCAGAACCATGTGAAAGGAGGGAACGGGGGACCCAGAGCCCACCCAAGAAACACAAACAGACCCAAGGACCCCTCACCGAGCATGGGGGAGGACCAACATGTAACACATAATGAGAACCCTAATCTAGGCAGGCAGAGGCTGACCACCCCCTGCAACTGCAGAAACCCCGAATCATGCCCCCTTGGTAATGAATGTCTCAAGAAGAACCTAGTGTACGGTTGTAGGGTTAAAATCCCCAACTCGAACACCTCTACATAGGAGCCACATCAACGAGCTTTAAGGACCGCTGGTACAACCATCGCCATTCATTCAAGAAGGATGCCAAAAGGAAAAGTACAGCTCTCTCCGACCTGATCTGGAAGCTTAAGCTGGACAGGACCCCATACTCTCTGGCCTGGTACATAATCAGGAAAGTACCACCCGATAAAGGGGGATCTTGCATATGCAAACTATGCCTGAACGAGACCCTCGAGATACTAAGAGGTGGAAGCGGCCTGATAAACCCCAGAACCGACTTCTTCGGGACATGCAGACACCTTAGAGCCGGGACCTTTCTCAAGATATATGGACAGTAGCAACACAAGAAGATGTGAACTCCCCTCAAGCTATAGGGACTTCTACAGAACATGAAAACACCTCTCGGCCAGACCTCCCTCAAGCTATATGGGCAATAACAACACCCTAGGTTGTGAACTCCCCTCAAGCCACAGGGAACAACCCAGGCGGAGCAGACACCATGATAGCCTAGAGATAGAATCGGACACAGCCATAATAATTTGGCCAACATCTATAACACAAACACTTTTAATTTACCAGATTTCTGACTTTCAAGTTCCAATCTTAAATCTTGATTTCTCTTTATTAATTTGTTATTTGTTTTCTGCCCTCTTCACTGTATCACCTTATATTTATTTTAAGTTGAGATAGATTATAACACAAACACATTGAGTTTGAATATCTCATCTTAACATCTTGTCTCATACCAATCTATCCAACATATTCTGACCTTGAGATTGGTTATAGCACACACACACACACTTTATCTTACATTATTTATCACTTCTTCATATGCATTTTCATTACTTTTTCACCAATCTCTCATTTATTCTTTATTCTTTATTCTCTATTTATTTATTTATTTTCAAATTACACAAATTATATTAATTATTTTATTATATTATTTATTTATTTTCTGTTCTCTTCATTTATTGCCTTATATTTCTTCATATACATGGAAGAACCCCCCCCACCCCCCCACCCCCACCACCACCACTACGATGGTGGCGGGAGGGATGAAGGGAAAAAAAACACAAACTGGATACTTCTAAATTGTTAGCAGCAGCAAGATATAAGCTGACCACTACACCAACAACAGTACCAAAATAATGGTGGAGGTCAAATGTACTGAACAATAGCAGGCAAAAACACTACAGGGAGCCTCACCCCAGAAATAATTCTATAGACTTCTGACTGAGGAATGCTTTCAGAACTGACCAATGGGAAGTTTGACACTTTTTCTGTTATTTTGTTCCTTTAACACCTTGTCCCTTCTACTATTTTATCAATTTTTAAGCTAACTCCAACAATAACAACACTTAGAATGAGGAATGTTCTAATAACTGACCAATGAGAGGAGAAGGGGACCTTTGACACTGAAATTCGTTTGTTTGAATTCATATGACTCCAGTTCCTCAGTGAATTAACAACCCAACAAGGAACTGGGCATATCAGAGTATTGACAATATTATACACCTAAACAACATATGTACTTGTCTATACCATACTAATTCAAACTGCCTGAAGAGGTCACAGCCAAAGATGGCTGTCACTGAAAAAAAAAAAAATATATATATATATATATATATATATATATATATATATATATATATATATTTATTTATTAAAATAACAGATTAAAGTTTAAGCAAAAAATCGCTGCTTTCACCCTTAACGGGATCTTCTGAAACCTTATCGAGCCCTATTTGGATTTTAGTCTTCAAATTTATTATTATTACTATATATATATATATATATATATATATATATATATATATATATATATATATATATATATATGGAAAGTTATATTTAAATTGTTGGGTTACAACTAGTAAATATTTATAACTGATATAAAAGCACTCGACAAGTATTTGGAGTATATTTACGATATTAAATAAATGGAAACTATATTTATAAAACCATATCTATTTCATTATATATATTTCAGGGATATCATATTAACAATATGCTATGCCTTCCTCAGACAAAATACAATATAGACAGTTTTATAGATAAATAGATTTGACATACCGTTCAACATCGACTTGTATTTGAAAAGTCAAATCAACTTTTCAAATACAAGTCGATGTTGAACGGTATGTCAAATCTATTTATCTATAAAACTGTCTATATTGTATTTTGTCTGAGGAAGGCATAGCATATTGTTAATATGATATCCCTGAAATATATATAATGAAATAGATATGGTTTTATAAATATAGTTTCCATTTATTTAATATCGTATATATATATATATATATATTAGCTTTAAAGCCCGGCGTTGCTCGGGGTCAGTAAGTTACGAAAGTTAGGTTGCACCACCCATTTTATGGCATCACTTTTTTGTCTGCCAGGCACTGGGTGAATGAATTGCAGACCTGGACTGCCGAAGCAGGAGTTGCGCCAGCAGTGACAATTATTGTTTCGTATGAAATGTAATAAGTTCTCTTTGTCATTGAAGTAAATAAATGTTTGACTATTCCACATTCAAAAACAAACGTTCTCTCTCTCTCCCTCTCCCTCCCTTCTCTCTCTCTTCGGCGTTCCTAAAGGAAGTTTGTAAGCATGTATGTAGTTTTATCGAATTTAAAGGGGAGAAGAGAGAGTAAATCAGATTGTATTAGAGGGGTAAAGCGTCATGTATTTAGTTTTATCGATTATTTCCGTAATTGTGGGTGAGTTTCAATGAAATAAATAGTCGTTGACCTATCTACAACATTCTTACAGACTTTGAGTCGAATCGGTTTGAAATTGTGCAAATCTATAAACATGGAACATGCACACACACACAACAACAACAATCTGCCTTTTATAGATAATGATATATATATATATATACACACACACACACACACACATATATATATATATATATATATATATATATATATATATATATATATATATATATACTGTCCAGGTTGCCAGGTTGCCCAATGGTAGCATTGCAGAGCCCACTAGTATTTTAGGGGCCAATGCTTAGCTTTAAAAAAATACCTGAAGTCTAAGAGAAAGAATAAAATAAATGCTTTGCTTAATTGTTTTATTTTTTTTTTAAATAAATAAAACAATTAAGCAAAGCATTTAGTTAACATCACATCATTTTATTTTGAAAATTTTGAAAGTAGGTTTATAAGTATGAATTTTCAATAGATTTTCGTAGTTGTCTCAGTAGCCTAGTGGTAGGTACTAGAAACGGTGGAGATCCTAGTCTTGGGTTCAGTTTTTATTTTGCATCCCATAGAAAAAGAAGACTGAAAAGGTTTACCGGGAACCCTACTCCCGATCAAGATCGAACTTCAGATCAGGATCACCACTGTCTATGATTCCCCAAGTAGGCCACCGAGACAGCTACAAAAGTATAAGGAAAATTAATAATTATAAACCTACTTTCAAAATCAAAATTAAATGATAACATTCTCTATGTTGGTGGGCCCCCTTCATCTCCTGGCACCCGATATTTCTAGACCAAAGATTAATATGGTTCGTTGATTACTCAACGAATACAGTTTCACAATAGATTAGAAGCACTCAATAGAGGGTTTTCCTGGAGTTTTTAATATTATTCAAAATGTTAACAATATCAAATCATATATGTCATATATCAAATCATATATTTTATCTGATGAGGACGTACTGAAAAAAACAACACAGTACCTTTGAAATATATATAATTTTTATTATGAGAATATTTTTCATTTGTTAATATTTTGAATAATATTAAAAACTCCAGGAAAACTTAACCGTTGAGTGCTTCTAATCTAAAATTGTATTCATTGAGTAATCAACGAACCATACTAATCTTTGGTTATATATATATATATATATATATATATATATATATATATATATATATATATATATATATTAATATATAAATAATAATAAAATAGATGATCTTTTGATCAATTACATTTTATTATACATATTTCGGATGTACAACAGTACGTTCTCATCAGACAAAATATAATGATACATGACATACCCTGAGATGTTAAATGGTTAAGATTTAATCAAGGTAGTGATTAACCAAAGAGAAAATTTAACATTTATACCCTATTAATGAGAAAATGCGAAAACGTAATAAATTCAATAGAGAAAGTGCGAGTAAGAAAAACGTTGCTTAATGTAACAGTTATAGAGATATTAAGATGTATGATACAATTTACTCGCACTTTCTCTATTAATTTATTACGTTTTCGCATTTTCTCATTATTAGGGTATAAATGTTAAATTTTCTCTTTGGTTAATTACTACCTTGATTAAATCTTAACCATTTAACATCTCAGGGTATGTCATGTATCCTTATATTTTGTCTGATGAGGACGTACTGTTGTACATCCGAAATATGTATAATAAAATGTAATTGATCAAAAGAACATCTTTTTTATTAATATTTATATATTAATATTAATAACTCTGGAAAATTATTTTTTGTAGAGTGCTTCCAATCTACTGTAAAACTCATTCTTTGACATACTCATTGAATCTGGTTTAACTATTTAATATATATATATATATATATATATATATATATATATATATATATATATATATATATATATATATAAAGAAACTTGCTATTCCCCAGCGTTGCCATATTATTTTTTATACGCTCCCGTCTTCTCTCCATGCAATCACCTTGACTTGAGAGTTATCTCCCTTGCTGTATATGCAATCTTTAATCACGCATCTACCTGTCTGTGTATTTCTTCTCTTGCTTCAAAGCATGGCTTTTCGCCGTTTATCTTCCTCTCTTGGCAGAAGTTTACTAAAATGTTCTCGTCACCATCAATGTCTACCTTTACGAATGTCTTCTCATTTCCCTATCGACGATTCACTTTTTGGTCTAACAGACGAACAAAAGCAAGTAAGTCGTATTTTGTAGAGTTTTGTTCATTAATTGTCCACTTCGTTTCTTTCTCCTTCAAAAAAATATAGAAATGTTATTATTAAGCCTGTAAGGTCAGTTTCGGTCAAATAAGTTCCTTCCACCCGTGACTATCCTGTCAGAGTTTGTCTTCAAATGATGTATATATCTAAGGTGTATTTTTTGTTTAAAGACGTGCGTGCGTGCGTGTTTGTCTCTCTCTTTGTGTATGTGTGAGAGAAAGTGTGTAATTTGAGGGTTAATTGACTGCTGTTTCTAGCAGAATAATCGACTATGTAGAGTTTTTCCTTCAAAAGTTTATAACACAGCTGGTACTGTTGGGAGTTTTTGTGCTGGCGCGGGTACCGTACGAGAGTAATTTTTTGTTATTCAACTTGGAACTAAACTGTCGTAATATTAAAATATATAAAATATAATTGTTATTGTGGACCTGAGTTGGAAGCGGAGAACGTGTCATAATATGTGGCCTCCCAGATGAGGGTTCTACCCCCTGTGGAACTGAGTTCGTATCCCTGTCAGGATACTCAGACAAATTCATTTAATTTCACTTCAGCTTCACCAACACCCTTAATTAACTCGTTTAAGATTATATATTCTGCCAGGAAGCGCGACATCGTTAGATAGTACCAGCAATGGAAAGACCAATGGAAACATTGTTTCCTCGGTCCAATTTGACGAGTTCCACCGCACTCTGTAAGTGAATGAGGTCTGGGACTTTGACGATTGATCGATAACAAAAGATTATATAACCATAACAATCTACCATTTTATTTTCACATGGCCTTGGACTCGGTCGAAAGCTTTCAAAACTTCGTAATTAAAAAAAAAAACATATAACCATGTTTCGTGTTTGGTGTTATTGGTATTATTGTTGTTATTGGTGTTATTGTTGTGCAAATACGTACGTACATAGTTGCACCCACACACAAACAGACATATCATCATCATCATTTCACGTCCGTTCTTTCCACACTAGCATGGGTTAGACGGGTTGTCCTGTTGTGGGCAGTGTCCGGTCGGCTGACCTTGTCTTGCTCATACGGGAACTGATTCTGGCTTGATTTCTACAGCTGGATGCCCTTCCTAACACCAACCTCATTTACAGTGAGTGGTGGGTGCTTTTTTGCCGTGGCACCTCCACGACCACTTCGCAGTGGAATGATATGGACCCCAGTCCTATCATCTCATTTCTACAGCTGAGTAAACTGGAGCAATGTGAAATAAAGTGTCTTACTTGTATTTATCTAGTTGATGTCTAAATTCCAATGAAAGAATCTTGTTTCTATGTTATAAACCGACTCTCTCTCTCTCTCTCTCTCTCTCTCCATCAATATATAAAATAACATACATACGTAAATATATATATTTACATATTTGTGTGTGTATGTGTGTGTCTATATATATATATCGATCGACTTTCGTCAAATCGGACCGAGGCAACAATGTTTTCCGTTGGTCTTTCCAATTGCTAATACTATCTATCGGTCGCAACTCCAGGTAGAAGGAGCAACGTGAAATAAAGTGTCATAATCAAGGACATAATGCATCGCCCGGTCCAAGAATCGAACTCACAACTCAAGTTTGTGAATCAAATTCTCTAACCACTCAGCCACACCCCTTTGTGTATATATATACATACACATATTTGTGTATAT
>CAXHJY010000862.1:47500-67500 GCA_964016885.1 Eledone cirrhosa
AGGCAAAATAAGCATAAAAAAAGATAAAGAAAAATGGGAAACAAGGGACGCTGTAAAGTAACTAGGAGGTCAATAGCCCCTCTTTACTACTGTAAGGGGGCTAGGAGGTCAGTAGTCCAACATCAGTACTGACTCGGTCTATGTAGACCTGTCCAACTGTTGCTAGCTGGGATAGCAGACATTAACCCTTTAGCATTTACGTTACTCTATATTTACTATTGTATTTTTGTGGTAAAGGCTTTATCTCACATAATTATCTCACATAATCTATGAGATTTTGATGTTATTTATTTTGAGAACAATACATTAACATCAGTAAGAGCAGCCGGTTTGAACTGAAGGAGGTGAGGGAATTCTGGATAGATATGGCCAGTTTAAATGCTAAACGGTTAAATGGTTAATGATGATGATGATGATTAACATTGCGATTCTATTTTCCAGGTGAGTTTGGAGGTTCTGATGGTGGTTACCTGGATCATTGTCTTGTCATGGAAGAGATGTCTCGAGCATGTGGTGCTATAGCTCTTAGTTATGGAGCACATTCTAATCTTTGTGTCAATCAACTTGTACGCAATGGAACACAAGAACAGAAAGAGAAATATCTACCAAAGGTAATAATCTCTTTCTTTCCTCTCTCTCTCTCTCTTTCTCCCCCACCCCCTCTCTCTCTCGTTCAGTTGATTTTTTTAGGGTGTTTCAATAGATTTTCCTTATTTATGTATCATCATTATCATCACCATTTAACATCCATTTTTCCATGCTAGCACAGGTTATATATATATATGTATATTATATATATATATATATATATATATATAGGAACGAGTAGGACCCCGACGGCTGAGCTCAAGCCGTTTTGACGGCTAATTCAGTCCAGAATTAGCCGTCAAAACGGCTTGAGCTCAGCCGTCGGGGTCCTACTCATTCCTATTACCCACTCTACTACCCTAAGTATTGAGTACTTTGGTGCGTTATGGTCCATCTGGTTCCTTACCACATTTCCTTCATTATATATATATATCCAGGGAGTGTAACTTGGAGTTACTGTAGGTTCACCCGGGTGAGCACTCGATGTTTAGGTTCACTTCAGTGTTGAGGTGTAGAGCTATACAGAGTGTATTATAGTGAAAAGATAACATGGGTGATTGGTTATTCCTTCATTACATTTATTGGCAGGTGATGTGCGTTTCGCCACTGATCAGCTCAAGGTTCGATCTGTATCGATCTTACCCGACTCTGTAATCTGCAGGTCGACGGACCTTGAGCTGATCAGTGGCGAACCACGCGTCACCAACCAATCAATGTAATGAAGGAGTAACCAATCGTCCTTGTTATATTTTCACTATATATATGTATGTAAGTGTGTGTATATATATGTGTGCGTGTGTGTGTGTGTATGTGTGTGTATATGTGTGTGTGTGTATATATATATGTGTGTGTGTACATGTATGTGTATATACAGCTAATTTTGTAATGTAATCTGTTCCAGTTGATAACAGGTGAACATATGGGAGCTTTAGCCATGAGTGAACCAGGAAGTGGCTCAGACGTGGTCTCCATGAAACTTAAAGCAACATTTAAAGGTAACATATTAGGATTATCTGTGGATCTTTAAGAGAGAGTCATCTTTTATCCTGCAAGAACATCTTGGATTTACATCTCGATTGTTCAGAGTCTCTGAGGCAGAGATTCATCATCATCATCATACTTAAACAGCAACCAGTGAAAAATATGTGGCTTTGGTGGAGGACTGATTTAAAGGTTCTACTGGAATATCTCCTCATTCAAACATTTGGATAAAAGCCACACATATATGTATGTGTGTGTGTGTGTGCATATATGTATGTGTGTATATATATATGTGTGTGTATATATATATGTGAGTGTGTGTATATATATATGTGTGTGTATATATATATATGTATTTGTATATATGTGTGTGTGTGTGTGTGTGTATATATCTGTGTGTGTGTGTATATATATATGTGTGTGTGTGTGTGTATATACATGTATATATATATGTATGTGTGTGTATGTGTATATACATGTATATATATATATATATGTAGGTGTGTATATATATATATATGTGTGTGTAGATGTATATATATATATTTATGGAGGCACATGGCTTAGTGGTTAGAGCATTGGCTTTGCAATCGAAAGGTTGTGAGTTCAATTCTCAGACCGAGTGATGTGTTGTTTCTTTCAGCAAGACACTTTATTTCACATTGCTCCAGTTTACTCAGCTGTAGAAATGAGATGATAGGGATTGGGGTCCCTATCATTCCACTGCAAAGTGGTCGTGGAGGTGCCACGGCAAAAAGCACCCAGCACTCACTGTAAATGAGGTTGGTGTTAGGAAGGGCATCCAGCTGTAGAAATCAAGCCAGAATCAGTTCCCGTCCCAGCTTTGCAAGCAACGAAAAGCGGACGTAAAATGATGATGATATATATATATATATACACATGTATTTATGTATGTAAACACTTATGTATGTAAACACTTATTTCATCAGGAGACCATTATGAACTAACTGGAAACAAGTTTTGGATAACAAATGGACCAGATGCGGACGTGTTGGTAGTCTACGCTAAAACTGACCCTGACAATGAGAAACCCCAACATGGTATAACAGCTTTTCTAGTAGAGAAGGTAGGACCTGTTTAAAGATTTCATTGTTTCTATATCATCATCATTAACATTATCAAATCTCGCTGAGGTTAGCTTTGCCTTACTGGGTTGATAAAATAAAGTACCAGTAATGCACTGGGGTCGATTTAATCGACTTTCCCCTCCCCTTCAAATTGCTGGCCTAAAGTAGAAATAATTATTTTTTGGGGTCTATGTTCCATACTTGCAATACATTACGTAGTGGGTAAATGGATTTGCATAGGAACACAAAATCATATATATATATGACCATTACTGGCGGCGATCACTTTGGAAAGAATCGGTCCTAACTGAGGGAGTCTCTTGATATGCTTGACGCCTCATGGATGATGTGCATGTGCAGCGATCTTGCACATTTCCACATAGCACAAGCGAAACTGCCGGCAGTCGGGGCTGGAAGAATATCAGTAAACATTTATCTATTATTTCTTTTACTCTTTTACCTGTCCCTTAGGTTACCTTCATATGGTGCTGTGGGCTCATATATATATATATATATATATATATATATATATATATATATATACAATAAATTTGAAGACTAAATATATACGTATATATATATACACACACAGAAACAAAATGGCGTAGAATAGAAGAAAGGAAAGGCACAGAAAATAAATTGAAGTGCAAGCAACTGGTGCGTGTGTTTCTTATTGGCAACATGACCCTCCCAAAGTATAACAATATATATATATATATATATATATATACATATATATATATATATACGTATATATTTAGTCTTCAAATTTATTATTATTACTATATATATATTATTTCTTTGTGTGTTTCCTGTTGTTTCAGGATATGCCTGGTTTCTCAAAAGGACCAAAACTTGACAAACTTGGAATGCGTGGTTCGAATACCTGTGAATTGGTGTTTGAAGGTTGTAAAGTACCAGGTAAGGTAATCAACACACTCTACTTGCAATTACTACTACTACCACTACTGCTGCTGCTGCTACTACTACCTAACTTATAATGAATATTTTCCCTGTTTCTAGTGGAGAACATGCTTGGTGCCAAAAATAAAGGAGTTTATGTTTTGATGAGTGGTTTGGATTATGAAAGACTGGTCTTAGCAGCTGGTCCTTTGGGGTGAGTTAAAACCCTTTTTATCTTGTGTCTAATTACCTGGTCTAACTTATGTCATTACCTGGTCTGTGACGTGTCTTATTACCTGGTCTGTGACGTGTCTTATTACCTGGTCTAAGATGTGTCTTATCATGTGGTCTACAATGTGTCTAATTACCTGGGCTAAGATGTGTCTAATTACCTGGTCTAAGATGTGTCTTATCACCTGGTCTAAGACATGTCTTATTACGTGGTCTAACAGGTGTTCTCTTATTACAGGTTAATGCAAGGCTGCTGTGATGTTGCATTTGAGTATGCCCACATCCGTGAACAGTTCAACACCAAAATTGGGCATTACCAGGCAAGTTGGGACAATTACACATCTAATTAGACACGACAACCCCCACCAACACCACTGACACCACTTCCACTACCACCACCACTGACAACAACAACACTACCACCACCACCACTGACAACAACAACACTACCACCACCACTGACAACAACAACACTACCACCACCACAATCAACCCCACCAACACCAACACCATCACCACAATCAACCCCAACACCAATACCACCACCACAATCAACCCCAACACCAACAACACCACCACTACAACCACCAACTACAATGCCATCACCACCAACAACAACGACATCACCACCACCACTGACAAGACTACCAACAACAACACCACCACCACCAACCCCAACACCAATAACACCACCAACAACAACACCACAATTACAACCACCACCAACAACCACCACCACCAACAACAACAACACCACCACCACAATCAACAACACCACCACCAACCCCCTTTCCTTCTTTTATCTTTTGCAGATGATCCAATCCAAGATGGCTGACATGTACTGTTCCCTAAATGTGTGTCGGTCGTATGTTTATAATGTTGCCAAAGCCCTAGACAGTGGCAAAAGAGCCCCTAATGTAAGTAGACCCTTTATATAGACAGTAATTTACTATTAATGTAATGTTGTCTCATCTACTGCCCTTCTGGCAAATGTAGAAAGAATTTGTTGGTAGTTTTGGTTATTATTGGTTGAACAAGAGTGGTGGATTGGCAGTAGAGCATAGAGTTTCGACCCTTTAGAGTGTCAGACAACCAGACAACATGATTTGTTCAAATCCCGCCGAGGTTAGCTTTGCCTTTCGTCCTTTTATATATATATCATCATCATCATCATCATCATCATCATCATCATCATATATATATATATATATATATATATATATATATATATATATCAGGATGAAAGGCAAAGCTAACCTTGGTGGGATATATATATATATATATATATATATATATATACACACACATGTATATGTATATATATATATATATATATACACACACATGTATATGTATATATATATATAGAGAGAGAGAGGTGAGAGATTTTTGGTCGGATACAACCGGTTTAAATGCTAAAGGGTTAATATTCAAAATTTGTAACTCAACAGTTCTAAAAATAGAGAATGATTTATTTCTTGTCTCAACAGGACTGTGCAGGTGCCATATTGTATGTAGCTGAGGCAGCAACTAGAGTTGGTTTGGAGGCTATTCAAATCCTTGGTAAGTAGACTTCAATTTTGCTGTCTTGTAGACAGAAACTCAGTGGAAGCCTGTCAGAGGGATTGTACCTGTATTTCACACATTGTTGTGTTAAACCTCCCTCAGGTTTATGTCATGGGTAACCCACGTCTGTGGAATACTCAACCACTTAGTGTGTTAATTTCATAATCATGTTGCCCCATTGATCAAACCAGATATAGGCCCTTAGCTCTCTTCTATTCTGTTATTAATTCTTTATTTCAGGAGGAAATGGCTCCATAAATGACTCCAATCCAATCCAGACCCATCTCACTCTTGTTGGAGGAACCCCTCCCTTGTTGACCTCCACAGCTTTCTGTTTGGTTTTGGTCATGTCTTCAGGGGTGTAGGCATTCATACGCTTGGCTAATTGTGGGTTGCTTAGGTTATTTAATTCATAGTTGACACTGAGGTGTTCATCCACCCCTTTTAAACAACTTTTGTTGTTTTATGCTGCTGGGGTTCCACTTACCCTCCTCACCTCACCTCATCAGACCAGGATCTGGTTGGGAAGCCGGTTTAGTCGCCAACCAGTCAACCATGAATCATAAAAGACTACCTCATTAAACCTGGTGGAGCCCCATTTTATATTCCATTCCATTCTGTTATTCAGGAGGAAATGGAAGAATGATCGTCAAACAAAATGGAGGTCTATCACCCAATTCCATTCTATTATTCTCAATTTCAGGAGGAAATGGCTACATTAATGACTACCCTGTTGGAAGAATGACTCGTGATGCGAAACTGTATGAGATTGGAGCCGGCACCAGTGAAGTGCGACGTCTTATCATTGCACGGTCTATCAATGCTTTCTATCGATGATTACCAAATATTGGTTATTTCTTAGTTCCTATCTTTGGTTTTTATGTTTTCTCTTTCTGTTTGTCAGTCAGACGAGATTTAACAACTGACCTCTAAATGTTATTATTGAAGACTGTAGCTGCACAATTTGTTACAAGACAAACAAGCTCTTCCGCTCAACTGGTGAGGGGGAGTTAGTTTTCTGTTTTATTTACTAGGGGCTGTGTTGGTGGCTGGTTGAAGGTGGTGGGTGGGTGAGAGAGAACTTTGGTAATCTTAATCTTTGGCCCTGAATCAGCATGAAAAGATGCTGGAATAAACTTTGAGAAATTGCTAATATCTATAAACAGACAATCCAAATAAACATTTACACTCCAGAAGAAAAGTTATATAAAAATAAAATGAAATATTGATTAAAATACAATTTTTAGTAATATTATGGAATTATGTATATTTATGTGAAGGCATGTAGCTTAGCAGTTAGAGTTGGATTCACAATCGTAAGGTTGCGAGTTCAATTCTCGGACGATGATGCGTTGCGTCCTTAAGCAAGACACTTTATTTTCACGTTGCGACCAGTAGATAGTATCAGCAATGGAAAGACCAATGGAAACATTGTTTCCTTGGTCTGATTTGACAAGGTCCACCCCACTTGGCAAGTGAATGAGGTCTGAGATCTTGTCGCTTGATCAGTGATGTGTTTTTCTCTTCTTTTCTTATGTTCTTACTATGTGGTTAAGTATTTGGCTTTGCAACCCTGCGGTATTGGTTGGTACCACTACAAATGCCCATTATATATATATATGTGATAGGGTGCCATAAACCACCAGAGTACTCAATACTTGGGATAGTAGAGTAGGATCTAGCTGTTGAAACGGCCGGAGCTCAGCTGTCAGTCCTAAATCTTTTCATATATACACACACACACACACACACACACACACACACACACACACACACACACACACACACACACACACACACAAAGCATAAGTACTCGTACAGTTTTATCTACATAGCATTCATCAACTGGAAGCTATGATAAAAAAAAACACTTTTGCCCAAAGTTTTACATAGTGGGTTCAAACCCATAGCCTCCAGGTTGCACAGCTAGCTTCTGAACCATTAAACCATTTTACCCTGCATGAAACCCTCATGATTTATTTAGTGATGGAAATAAGTTAACAAAAAAAAAGAAAGAACAGAAGAAAAAAATACCAACAAATTCTGAAATATTTATTTATTTATTTATTGCATTCATTCAATGAATTATTTACAGATGGATCATTTAACAAACCATGATTCAAAACACGGATCATTTTGTGTATCAAACCATGGTTCAAACCATAAATCATTTATCAAACTATGGATCATTTCCTGTAAGAAACCATACTTCAAACTACAGATCATTTCATGTATCAAACCATCGTTCAAATTAGTCGTTCATATTCCTTGACTCACACATATTGTTATTTTGTACAGTTTAGTCATTTATCCCTCCCAGGTAATGGAGAGAGGATTTTGTGTGGGGAAACTGTTGTGGCTGATTCTAGGACCTGAGCAGTGGGGTGGGGTCTGATAATGTATATAAAGCAAGTTTTGGTAAAAACAGGAGAAAGCTCTCTACATTCGTAGTTACAATGGAGATTCAGTAAAGAATAACATTAAGAAAGATGATGATGTTACATAAATGATTTATGTAACATCAGCATCTTTCTTAATGTTATTCTTATATATGTGTCATCATCATCATCATCACCGTTTTACGTCCGTTCTTCCACGCTAGCATGGGTTAGACGGGTTGTCCTGTTGTGGGCAGTGTCTGGTCGGCTGACCATGCCTTGCTCATACAGGAACTGATCTGGCTTGATTTCTACAGCTGGATGCCCTTCCTAACACCAACCTCATTTACAGTGAGTGCTGGGTGCTTTTTCGTGGCGCCTACACGTCCACTTTACAGTGTGGGCTGGGTGCTTTTTTGCCGTGGCACCTCCACGACCACCTTGCGGTGGGGGGGGGGGCATATTGTTTATATGCTTCAGCATGTACCCATGGGAGGTCGGGTACCCTGTATTACTGCGTGACGCCAGAAGTCACGGTCGTGTGTCATTGACTTTGAGAGGTGTAGTTGGGTAAGGTCGGCTTTTATCACCTCATCCCAAGTCATCTTGGGTCTCCCCTGTGTGTGTATGTATATATATATGTGTGTGTGTGTGTTTGTATATACATTCGTAGACCTGCTACGAGAACCAGCACACAATAAACATGTCTCGTCTTTGTTCATTTTCTTCATAAGTCTCTGAGTATCACAAATATATATACATATGAAGGGCATCCAGCTGTAAAATACCTGGCCAAATTTACAATCCTTGTCGGAGCAAGGTACGGCTAGGTCAACTCTGGCCAGTCTTGCCTCCCAGTATGAACGACCCATCTAACCCATGGAAAAATGGACACCAAACAGTTATGATGATATATACAAGAGAGAAAAAAATTTAGGTATGTATATGCATTTCCCCTTCCCACACAAAAGACCCCAAAACATCCAACATATATGTTGAAGAGATTTAGATGGGTGAGAATATTGTTCTTTTGCCTTCGAAAAGCTTTGCAAATATGTTAGAGATTTAGATAGCTATGGACATATGGCTGCCCCTTCTACCTCAATAAACATAGAACATATATATAGAAGGATTAGATTTAAGTAGCTACAGGCTTGTACCTTACCCAGATATAGAATACATATATAGAAGGATTAGATTAGGTAGCTACAGGTTTGTACCTTACCAACATATAGAATACTAGAATACATTTATAGAAGGATTAGATTTAACTAGCTACAGGTTTGTACCTTATATAGATATAGAATACATATATAAAGGATTAGATTTAGATAGCTACAGGCTCGTACCTTATCTAGGTATGGCATACATATGTAGAAGGATTAGATTTAGGTAGCTACAGGCTTGTACCTTACCCAGATATAGAATACATATATAGAAGGGGTTTGATTTAGATAGCTACAGACATCTTACCTCACCCCACCAAAAAAAACTCAAACTTTACTGAATACAATGTTTCCTATCTTTGTTACAATCTCAGACATTTGTTGTTATTTTCTGAGGCTATGTGTAGGGGATTTCTTTTGATTCCAGTTTATTTTATTGATCCCCAGAAAAATCAACTCCCTTCATGAATAATCAAAACAGAATTTGAATATATATTCACCAAACTAAATATGGCATATTACTTAATCATGTGTTTTGCCTGAGTTCTTAACTGTTGATGGAGTTGTAGGGACACTGAATGTATGTATATATATATATATAGATGTGTGTGTGTATGTATATATATATATGTGCCTGGGTGAAGGAGAGAAGTAGATATGGGTATAAACATTCTATGTACATAATCATGCCCGCATGAAAAAGATATATATACACACATACATACATATATATATATATTTGTGTGTGCATTTATATATATATATATATTTGTCTGTGTGCATTTATGCATATGTGTGTATGTATATATATATATATATATAATGAACACTATGTCAATGTGTTGAATTTCAATCAAAGTTATAAGGAAGATCAAGCCAATGGCTTTTGATACCAAAATTGAACCTTCGATCTTTGCCTTTAAATATTGATTCTTTCTTGTTAGTGTTGTTAGAGGCTGAGAGCATATCCAGTATCCTCAATGTCTGTTTACCTTTCTTCTTTTTAATATATTTACTGCACTTGTTAGTATCATCCCAGCTACTAATGTCTGGCCTTATATCTGTTAGTCCTGGCATAACACAAGCTGACGAGAAATAATCCTCTTCTCTAGCAACGTGAAACACTGGATCAACATCTTCCACTTTAATCTCTCTTCCACTTCCAGCTATGGTTGGGTTCACACAACCAACTTCACCATTACCAAGAGAGATATCCGCTGGAGATAAACCCATTCCGAAGCTATCTACATCAATTGTTATGTCTAGTTCCCCTCGGCTACCAATGTCGCCTTTGTCACCATTTTCTGATCCTCGGCTCAAACTGATCTCGCTGCTGGAGATATTATCCCGGCTGCCAAGAGAGGTTCCAGATGTGCTGTTTGAACTACAATCATCAAAGGACACATTGACGCTACGGTTCGGGCCCGGTTTACGAGCTGTGTAAGCAACCAGAAATGCTGCTGTCATGGCTACAAGAAGGATGAGAAGTCCACCTATAACAATGAAAAATATCACCATAGAAACGCTGCCTTCAGTCCATGAAAAACCACCTGCAGCTGGTATTTCTGGCATTTTTGCATTCTTGCGTATATCTTGTGAAGAAATGTCTTTGAAGTTTTTCTCATTCTGATCTACCAAAACCAACAAGGTACAGGATATGGACCTTCGGCGCTGGGAGATCTCTTCCGCCTGGAAAAAAAGAATGAACATCAGCACCATATATATTCATGTATAAGATGATCCGAATATAAGCTAAAACCCTGTTCAAAAATCCAAACCCTGCTATCAATCATTACTATATACACACCACATAATATATATATAGATACGGCTGGTTTGACCAGGAAAAGGTGAAAGAATTCTGGCCAGTTACGGCTGGTTTGACCAGGAAGAGGTGAGAGAATTCTGGTCAGTTACAGCTGGTTTGAATAAGAAGAGATGAGAGAATTCTGGCCAGTTACGACCGGTTTAAATGGTACAGGGTTAAACAAGATGTGACTACTTACATTAATGGCTAGACTGACATTATGTATTCCTTGAATGTTTCGTAGTTGAGTTATTTGACCTGTCTGGGAGTTGATCCAGAAATACTTGGTGTAACGTTGAGGCAGAACTATAGAATGATATAGTGGAGGAAGGATAGAGCAACATCATCAACAACACTGCAACAACCACCACCACAACAACCACAAGCACCACCACCACAACCACAAACACCACCACTACAACAACAAACACCAC
Source organism: Eledone cirrhosa (assembly GCA_964016885.1). Taxonomy (NCBI): domain Eukaryota; kingdom Metazoa; phylum Mollusca; class Cephalopoda; order Octopoda; family Eledonidae; genus Eledone; species Eledone cirrhosa. The sequence goes on from CAXHJY010000862.1 coordinate 58,643, forward strand.
CACCACAACTACAACTACACCTAAAACTACAAACATCAAAACCACACCTAAACCACAACCAACACCACCACAACTACCAAAACAACCACAACATCAACTACAACGCCCAGAATCTAATAGAAGCCTTCACAAACCTTCTATAATGCTGTATAGTATGTTGTTTTTAAGGATATCTTTGTCTTCAGCTAGGATAGAACCTGGATACATCTGAAGAGTTCCCTGTGGAATATCAGAAATAAATAGAGAAAATTATAGAAATACATAAAACCTTATCTTATTGTAGAATGTTGTGAGGTGCTAAAGTTTATGAAGAGGTTATTTATATATATATATATAATATATATCATATATATATATATATCATATATATATATATATCATATATGTATATATATCATATATATAATATATCATATATATATATATAATATATCATATATATATATATAATATATATCGTATATATATATATATAATATATATCGTATATATATATATATAATATATATCGTATATATATGTATATATAATATATATCATATATATATATATCATATATATATAATATATATCATACATATGTGTATATATATATATATATATATATATATACATACATATACATATATATATGTGTATGTATGTATGTCTATATATGTATGTATGTCTATATATATATGTCAGGTCACCACTTGGTGCTACTGGTAACATGTATTCCAGTACAACCTGTCCCATGGTCGTGTCGTTGGCGACTAAACTGGCAACCCCACCAAGGTTTCTTGGTGAGGAGGGTGACTTTGGACATCCTGCAGGACTAAAACAAAACCTGTCAAAGGGCAAAGGAGCTCTTAAGAGTCATCCAAAATCATCCAAAATCACCGGGAGAGATGACCCCTTAGCCTTTGTCAAGGCAGAATTCTAGGAGAAGGAAAACTCTGGTATCCAATGATGTTGACTTGTTCTTCTTTTTGGTAAATATCATCTTGGTTAAGAGAGTGGGACTGGCTTTGTGCAGTGCCTTTGCTCACTATAAACGCTTCACGGCACAGGCATTGCTTTATATCTGGAGATCTCTCTGCACTTGTCGTCACATGGTACCATGGGCCCAGCACTGTGTCAATAATTGTCACAAGTGTAGTGTTTGTACCAGAGTTTTCAAGTCGCTGGCTGGACTAAAAAGTCACACTCGTCAGCGCATCGGTAGGCATTCTTTTACATGGATATAAAGTAGTGGCCATACTCGAAAACAAGTTGGCAGCCACCATATGTATGTATATATAAGGAATAAGCAATATAACTGTACTTACTGTACTGTTGCTGGTTACATATGCAATATAGGCCGGGGTGATACAGAAGTTATTTGCCAATGGACATTTGGGGTAGACGAAGGCTGGACCCTGGTCATCAGCATCTGTTATACGGATGGCTAAAGTCGTGAAGGCCACCCGGCTACTCGGATAACCATTATCCTGAAGGAAGAAACAGAAGAGAAAGCTGTATTATAAAATAAGAGCTGTTTCTCAGTCTTTGCACATATATCAAGGACAGACACACCTGTGGAGGTGTATTGAGGTCAGACACACCTGTGGAGGTATATCAAGGACAGACACACCTGTGGAGGTATATCAAGGACAGACACACCTGTGGAGGTATATTGAGGTCAGACACACCTGTGGAGATGTATTGAGGTCAGACACACCTGTGGAGGTGTATTGAGGTCAGACACACCTGTGGAGGTATATTGAGGACAGACACGCCTGTGGAGATGTATTGAGGTCAGACACACCTGTGGAGGTGTATTGAGGTCAGACACACCTGTGGAGATGTATTGATGACAGACATACCTGTGGAGGTGTAATGAGGTCAGACACACCTGTGGAGGTATATTGAGGACAGACACGCCTGTGGAGATGTATTGAGGTCAGACACGCCTGTGGAGGTGTATTGAGGTCAGACACACCTGTGGAGATGTATTGATGACAGACATACTTGTGGAGGTGTAATGTGGTCAGACACACTCGTGGAGGTATATTGAGGACAGACACGCCTGTGGAGATGTATTGAGGTCAGACACACCTGTGGAGGTGTATTGAGGACAGACACACCCGTGGAGGTGTATTGAGGTCAGACACACCTGTGGAGGTATATTAAGGACAGGTACTAACCTGTGGAGGTATATTGAGGACATACTAATCACAGACGCTCACCTGTGTAGATATATCAAGGACAGACACAGATACAATGAGGACAGACATACCTGTGCAGATATATAGAGTACAGACTAATGAGAAACACTCACCTGTACAGAGATATTGAGGACATATTGTGTTGAACCAGTTAACCACATCTGATCATAATCAAGGAGTTGTGTAAGAATTATATCACGACCTTCGGCTGATAGAGAGAACTTCCCTCTTCCATCTACCTGTAAAGGTAAAAATATACAGGTGTTGAGTTATTTGTTAATTAAGTTGAGGTCTGATGAGGGGCGGGGTAGGGGGTAAATTGAAGGGAAGGATTGGTATGTAGACAGGAAAGATGGGAGGAAGAGAGTGTTTGGGGTGGGTGAGGGCACGGGGGAACAGAGGGGGTGGGAGTTTCATTGTAAGGGTGGATTGTGGGGAAGGGGTGTGTGGAGGAAGGGAGGAGTGAAAGTAGGAAGGGTACCTCAGTCTCATTGTAAGGGTGGAGACGAAACAAGGCGATGCTCCCAGTTATGTCATCATCAATTGCTTTGTCGTTCAGTGTAAAAATAATACTTCCAGGCATTGTTAACTGAAAAAATAGAAATATATATATATAATAATCTCCCGTTGGGTTGAGATGCAATTGGGCGATATTGGGCTGCGCTTTCTAGCAACCAGCCTACTTGCCGTAAGCAACTAATCACATTCTTTCTAACTTGACCACTGCCACGTCACGATTCTTAGCTATTTTTTAAATCTATTTCTGGCGCGATCGCTTTGGAAAATTAACTGTCCAATTGAGTTTGTCTCCTGATGAGTTTGTTACACTAGATTCTTCCTTAATAATAGGATATCTCAAAATACGAACGAAACCATGGTAGAGATGTAATTACGGTATGTACACATTTCTTCTAAGTTTAAATTTACACCTAATTGTGTATGGTTGACGGTATATTTAGTCAGTTTCTACATGCTGTTGAAATGTTGGGTAAATACTCTATTGGGGTCAACCGCGAAGAGGCCGCTTTCGGTTATTTATCAAATATTTCTTCATAGGAGCCTTTATTCTTATAGCCTGGTCTAATTGATTTTTTATACGGTTAATTATGGTAATTGGGAGAGGAAATGGTATATATTTTATCTAATAATTCTAAGTACATGATTTATGATATATATATATGTATATGAATATGTATATGTATATGAATATATATATATATATATATATGTATATAATAAGTATATGAATATATATATATATATATGTATATGAATATGTATATGAATGTGAATATGTATATGAATATGTATATATATGTATATGAATATATATATATATGTGTGTATGTATGTATGTGTATATATATACATATATATGTGTGTGTGTGTGTATGTATGTGTATATATATATATATACACACCTCATTAATACATTAATAGAGAGGCATGTGTTATTCTATAGCAAGTTCTATACATACCTCATCAATGTCAGTGACATAAGAAGACAAGGTAAAATATGGCTGCTTTTCATTGACATCAGCGATAGCAACACTCTGCTTGTACTGAAATAGAGATATTGGAAACATCACTAATAACAATCAAGTTGGCAAATAATCATACACACAGATTATATATTTATATATGCTTTACGGTTCTTATATATTTGATATATATTTATCCTTATCGAGCCCTCTTTGGATTTTAGTCTTCAAATTTATTATTATTACTATTATTATTATTATTATTATTATTATTATTACTATATATATATATATATATATATATATATATATACCGTCTAACCCATGCTAGCGTGGAAGAACGGACGTAAAACGGTGATGATATGCATGTATGTAAAAGGTAAACAGAAATAACAACACAATCAGTAGAGTATATGGAAGGAATATATTAGGTTAACACTTGAAATAGCAGGAAGAGGGTGTTAACGTTTCGGACGGTAGTCCTTCATCACAAGAAAGAAAGAGAAATGTATATACATACACACACACATATATATATATATATATATATATACATTTATATATATGTATACATACACACATATAAATATATATATGTATATATACACACACACATATTTATATATATATACATACACATATATATAAATATCTACATACACACGCACACACGTTTCGATATTATATCATCATCATCATCATCATCGTTTAACAGAAGATGGACATTAAACGATGATGATGATATAATATCGAAACAAAGCCATCGGAAGATCTCCGACCGTTTTATACAATATAAGTCCAGTAAGCTGGGTTGTCACATTGGTAAAAATAGGAGTAAGTAGGAGAAAGCTCTCTACATGCATAGTGTGTAGTTGCTATGGAGATATATTATGTAAACACAGCATCTTTCTTAATGTTATTCATATATGTGTATGTATGTATGTAAAAGGTAAACAAAAATAACAAAACAAACGGCACAGTACATGGAAGAAATATGTTAGTTTAATACTTGAAATAACAGGAAAAAAGTCTCAACGTTTCGGACGGTAGTCTTTCATCAGAAAAAAGAATGAGAAATTAAAGAAGAAATAGAAAGATTGAGGCGACAGGCAGGGGGTCCATTGATTTTGCCATCTCTTGGAAAACATATATATATATATATATATATATATGTGTGTGTGTGTGTTATTATATGTAGAGTCCCTCAAACCTGAACTGCCCTGCCTCCTGGCCACACAAGGTCTAAATGTGGTCCTGCCCTTCCAAGCAGAGAACATAGGGAAGTCTTACCGTGTGTGTCATTCCATCCTCTGTACAGTTGAGGGTGTACTTCAGAGATTCTATTATAGGTTCCTGTGGCAACAGAAAGAAAGAGAAAGTTGAAGAAAGTTCTATGAGATGAGGAACTTCTACAGAAACTTCAAGATCAGCGAGAAGAACATTTAGCAGAAGCAGAAGATTAGTATAGAATTTACTCCCTTTTCAACTATGTGTGTGTGTATATATATATATATATGTGTGTGTGTGTGTGTATGCTTGTATATATATATATATATATAAGTAAGTATATATATATATATATATATATATATATATAAGTTTGTGTATCAAAATGAGAACAACTGGGAAAGGAAATCAAGTCCCATATCTGCCATATTTAATTCTGGTGATACTTACATTAGCCTCTTTCTCATTTATTTCTTCTAAGTCAGGTGACTGGATAAATCTGATCACATGATCTCCACCGACTGTTGTATTCATGTCCAAGTAACCGAAGGGTTCTTCTTCATGAAAGTTCCACTTCTCATTACCGTTAAACGGTATTCTCAGAATTATAGTTCCTGTGAATGGAAATTAGTCACACAAATCTAAATTAATCTCACTTTTATTATTAATAACAATGTATATATATATATATATATATATATATATATAGTAATAATAATAAAATTGAAGACTAAAATCCATAGAGGGCTCGATAAGGAAAGTATATATCAAATATATAAGAACCGTAGAGCAAATATTTATTAAAATAACAGATTAAAGTTTCAGAAGATCCCGTTAAGGGTGAAAGCAGCGATTCTTTGCTTAAACTTTAATCTGTTATTTTAATAAATATATATATATATATATATATATATATATATATATATATATTATAAAGTGAAATGACAAGAGACCATATATATATATATATATACATATGCTAGTGTGGAAAAATTGATGTAAAGTGGTGATGATGTTTATATATATACATAATAATAATATATAAGGGAGCAAAGAATCAGTTTTGCATCATATATATATTTAATTACATATGTTTCACTGTTGATCAGTGTATATATAAATATACAAACATGTATATAAAAGCATATATATATATGTGTGTGTGTGTGTATGTATGTATCTGTGTATGTGTGTGTGTGTGTGTGTATATATATATACTACTAATAATAATGGTTTCTGAATTAGGCAGAAGGCCAACGATTTTTTGGGGGAAGGGAAAATCGATTAAAATGACCCCAGTGCATTACTGGTGCTTTATTTCCTCGACCCCAGAAGGATGAAAGGCAAGGTTGACCGGGGCTGAACTTGATCCCAGAACATAGAAAGTCGTGACTAAATGCTGCAAAGAATTTTGTCTGACGCTCTACTAATTCTGCCCATCCAACACCATAAGAACTGATAAAATAATGTGTTCAATTCGTTCAAGTTGATTCTCTTTAAATTTCATTAAATGTGTGGCTTAACCCTTTAGCATTTAAACCGGTCATATCCAGCCAGAATTCTCTCACCTCTTTCTGCTCAAACCGGCTGTAACTGGCCACTCACATTGATGTTAAGGTATTGTTCTCAAAATAAATGATATCAAAATCTCACAGATTTGATATTACGTGTAACAATTATGTGAGGTAAAGTGTTTACTGTGAAAATATAATAGTATATATAGAGTAATGTAAATGGTAAAGGGCTAAACCAGTTATAACGACTATGATGAGAAAGTATGAAATATATCAACCTACCTTCAACTGTATCTTCTCTGAACGCCTTTATAGACGTATCAACAGAGCATGCGGCATCTACAGGCAGAAAAAATATTGTTGAAAGGAAAAATCAGTTGCGTGTTTTAGTTTGAATTGATTCTCAATTAATAGAAATAATTCCACATTGATTTTACTGTATTTTGCCTGAGTGTGCGTGTGTCTGTGAAACATATACATATACACTATTTTGGGTGGGAGGGGCAAGTTGAGTAAAATGACCCCAGTGCATTACTGGTGCTTTATTTCCTCAATCTCGGAAGGATAAAAGGCAAAGTTGACCTGGGCTAAACTTTATGTCAGAATGTAGAAATTGTAATAGGTTTGAGAACCATAGATAGCTGAGCTGTAGATAGATCTATGGTTAGATGAGCCATGGTTAGGTGAACCTGGATAGATGAGCCATGGTAGATGAACCACAGTTGGATGAGCCATGGTTAGTTGACCAATGGTTAGATAAGCCCTGGTAGATGAACCATGGTTAGATGAGCCATTGTTGATGAGCTGTAGTTAGATGAACTACGGTTAGATGTGCCATGGTTAGATGAGCCATGGTTAGATGAACCTGGGTTGATTAGTCACGGGTAGATGAGCCATCATTAGATGAACTTGGGCACATGAGCCATGGTTAGATGAACCACAGTTAGATGAGCCATGGTTAAATGAGTTATGGTTGATGATCCATGGCACATGAGCCGTAGTAGGTGATCAATGGTTGATGAGCTATGGTAGTTTCCATCTAACCAATTTTACTCATAAGTTTAGGGTCTAGCTGAGCCAATGGTAAAAGACAAGGCCAGCAATTACCCCAGTGCATAACTGGTGCTTTATTTTATCAAACCCGTAAAGATGAAAGGCAAAGTTAACCTTGGCAGGATTTTAACTCAGATCGTAAAGGGCCGTAACTCTATGCTGCAAAGCATGGCGTCCGAGACTCTACCGATACTATCAATCCACTGCCCTGACATGTTATAGAAAATAACAACTTACAGACTATATAGCAACCTGATCGAAATAACACGAGTAATACCACGTGATAGAGAAATCGTTCCATTTCAGACTTGTTTGATGTTGTCTTCTTGACGTTTGTTTGCAACCACGTTGTTGATTGGTCACTGGGATGTTCCTGGATAAAAATGGAATTGAACCAAGAATATATATATATATATATATATATATATATATATATATATATATATATATATATATATACATACTTATATATACATGTACATATATACACATGTAAATATACATACAGACATACACACACACACACCACACACACACACACACACACACATATATATATATATATATATATATATATAATAATAGATACAAAGACCAAACCAAATTCCATAAAGGATTCGATAAGGGTTGTATATATATATGCGCTAGGAAGGGCATCTAGCCGTAGAAAACCAGCCAGAAGCAGCCCTATATGAGTGAGACACGGTCACCCAACCCAATCTTGCCTCTGAATTGGACAAACCCGTCTAACCCATGCTAGCGTGGAAGATGGACTTTAAACGATGATGATATAAACCCATAAAGCAAATATTCATTATTAGTAGTACAGATTAAACTTTTAAGCAATAAATTTCTGCTTTCACCCAAAGTGGGATCATCGATAGAGGAGTAGTGTTGTTATGACAGTACTAACATTTCTTTCTCGCATCTTTCTTTCGTTTTGAAATCTTTGAATATAGAGAAAAATAGAAGAAAGACGAGAAAATAAATAAAACTAAATTTAAAATATAAAAGTATTTTTAAAAACTAGTGGTGCCCCAGCATGGCCTCAGCTAAAAACACTGGCGGTGTCTCAGCATGGCCTCAGCTAAAAAAGACTGGTGGTGCCCCAGCATGGCCTCAGCTGCAAACACTGGCGGGGCCCCAGCATGACCTCAGCAAAAAAAAACTGGTGATGCCCCAGCATGGTCTCAGCTAAAAAAACAAATGGTACTGTCCCAACATGGCCTCAGCTAGTCAGCTAGACCCTGTCAGGATAGAAACGAGGTAAAGTGATGACGTCAGAGTGTAAAAGGGACGCCATGACGTTTTCTGTGTCAACTAATCAATCAATTTAAGGCTTCTTTAGAATCAACATTCCAATATTGACTGGTGACGTCAGTACTTCAATGCTGATG
>CAXHJY010000862.1:70000-80000 GCA_964016885.1 Eledone cirrhosa
TGAGTTCCTCTGCCCTTTGACGGGTTTTGTTTTTCATCCTGAAGGGTGTCCAAATTCACCCTCCTCACCAGGCAAGATACCTACATCTATCTACCTAACTATCAATATATAAACCAAACTGCGTACCTCGTCGAGTGCTCCAATCTGCATACTGAGGTGTCGGTAAACAACGAACATATACTCAAAATTTATATATATATATATATATATATATATATATATATATATATATATATATATGCATGTTTATGTGAATCATATTTAAAATGCAGGCATCAATTAACGCGTAAAATAATATAAGAAGATTGGGTTTTCTTTACCTTAATATTTCAAGCAACAGTTCTTTTTCAATAAAAAAAATCTTCCTCACAAATAATTGCTCGTCTTTTCGTCACAATCCAAGAATTACAACTGTCAAATTGTTTGAAAAAAAAAGTCGTAACAGTAACAATCATGTCATTCGTTCTTTTGTTTTTCATTTTCTTTATTTTTCTTTTACTTTCTTTCCCCTACTCTCCCTCCCTTTCCTGTCCCCACGATGGTGACGTCCAGTGTCAGTTCAAATATTTGTCTTGTATTTAAAAGTTCCTAAATCGCAAACCAGTTCTGCGGTGGTTGAATGACGTCAATCCGTTTGACACGAGTTAAGTTGTGATTAAATAATGGTTTGGCTAGCTTCAGAGTGGACGTGGGGTAGTGGCGGGAGGTGGGGTGGGTAGTAGTGAGTGGTGGTGTGGTGGGGGGGGGGGGGTATACGGTGGACATGGCGTGAAGGATGTGTTTAGAGTGGTGGTGTGGGGATATACGGTGGAAGTGGAGAGAGAAGTGTGTGATTGGTGTGAGATGAAGTGTAGGTGGGGGGTATACGGCGGACGTGAAGTGAGAGACAGTAGGGGGTATGTATGTGTATATGTGTGTGAATGTATGTGTAAGTATGCATATGTATGTGTAAGTGTGCACATGGATGTATGTGTGTGTATGTGTGTATGTGTATGTATATGAGTGTGTATGTGTGTATATGTGTGTATATATATATGTATATATATATATATGTGTGTGTGTATATATATGTATATGTATAGGTGTATGCTGGACCTGTATATGTTGTGTCAATGTGCGTATTTTTTATAGAACTGTATCTACGTGTGTGTCACTATTTCAATGTATGTGTGTGTGTGTAAGTGTCACTGTGTATGTATGTGTCACTGTGTGTATATGTGTGTGGCAGGTATACATGATGCTATGTCTATAGACACGACACTAACAGAATGTGTGTTTTGCAGACATACGTTGAAACTGATCCAAAGTAACTAATAAGAATTTCGTAATGACACCTTTTATGAGGGGGTCCCAGTTATTAGACTGCGGCCATGATGAGGCAACGCTCCTTTTATAAGGAGCCCACCTACAAATAGAATACTATCATTAAATTTTGATTTTGAAAATAGGTTTATAATTATTAATTTTCATTCTACTTTTGTAGCTGTCTCGGTGGCCTAATTGGAGGGATCATAGACGGTGGTGATCCTGGTCTGAAGTTCGATCCTTGTCGGGAGTAGGGTTCCCAGTAAACCTTTTCAGTCTTTTTTCTATGGAATGTAAAATAAAAAGTGAAATACATTACATGTACCTCTTGACCAGGATTGACCCCAAGACCAGGATCTCCATCGTCTCTAGCACCCCCCTCTAGGCCACTGAAACAGATATTAAAATCACTGAAAATTCATATATATAAACCTACTTTCAAAATTTTCAAAACACAACGTTGTGATGTCGTTGACCAAATGCTTTGCTTAATTGTTTTATTTATTTATTTTTTTATTTTATTCTTTCTCTTAGACTTCAGGTAATTTTTGAAAGCTAAGCATTGGCCCCTAAATACTACAGTGAGCCCCCTGGGGCCCACTTGTTATTGGGCAACCTGGAACCTGGCCAGTCCGCCACTGTATAAATATATATATATATATATATGATATTAAATAAATGGAAACTATATTTATAAAACCATATTTATTTCATTATATATATTTCAGGGATATCATATTAACAATATGTTATGCCTTCATCAGACAAAATACAATATAAACAGTCTTATAAATAAATAGATATGACATACCTTTCAATCGACTTGCATTTGGGAAGTTGATTTGACTGCCAAATCAACTTCCCAAATGCAAGTCGATTGAAAGGTATGTCATATCTATTTATTTATAAGACTGTTTATATTGTATTTTGTCTGATGAAGGCATAACATATTGTTAATATGATATCCCTGAAATATATATAATGAAATAAATATGGTTTTATAAATATAGTTTCCATTTATTTAATATCATAAATATACTCCAAATACTTGTTGAGTGCTTTTATATCAGTTATAAATATTTACTCGTTGTTAACCCAACAATTTAAATATAACTTTCCATATATATATATATATATATATATATATATATATATATATATATATATATATATATATATATATATATATATATATACATTCATTTATTATGGGTATTTGTGAGCTTTGTTACTCTAATGTTTTACCTGTGCACTCACAGGATCACCAGTCTTGTCAGGTGAGTACGCAGGTGAGTCTTCAGAGTAACAAGGCTTAGTTATAATAAATAAATATTTAAACTCTACTTCGGTATTGAGTTTTCATTCTTACGTCCGTCAATAATTTACGTACTCTCAGGTCTTGAATAATCGTCGTCCCTCCCACGCTTATTAATTTGTCTGGCTCCCTCCCCTGCGTTTTATTCCACCCCACCCCCACCCGCTTGTTAAATTTTGCTAATCTATCTCCGGTGAAATATCATTGTAAGTGATTCATATTGATACAGCAGCTGGAGAATCTAATAATTTTATTTTACATTAAAAAAACATTATATATGACAAAAGAAATCCTATATTTACGAACGTACCCTATACAATTACTGATTTCCCTCTCCCCCACACCCACCCCATTATTGCCACCCCTCCTATTATTTGGGACCCGAGAGTGACACAAAACTCTCTTTTAATCCCCCCTCTCCTCTGTACCTACTAAAACCAAACTCTACCCCTCTCTATATCTAATATACAACAAACTCTCTCAACCTATATATATATATATATATATATGTATATATATATATTCATATACGTATATATATATATAAATATATACACACATATATATATATATAAATATATACACATATATATATATATATATATATATATATATATATATATATATATATATATATATATATATATATATATATATATATATATTCATATATATATATATATATATATTCATATATATATATATATATATATATATATATATATATATATATATATATATATGTTTTAAATGAGAGGTCATTCGGTGAGTCAGTGAAATACACCGTTTGACTTTTGAACAAGTCTGACCTACAGGAGGGAGGGGTGTATAAGTTGGCTCTTCCAGGAGGAGGGGGTAGCGTCCACCACCACCACCAACAACAATACCACTATTACCACCATCACTACCCCACCCCACCACTTGGTGTTGAAAACTGCAGTAAGGACACACACACACACACACGCGCATACACATACATACACACACAGACACACATATATATACATAAGGTACGCTTCCGCAATGTTTCTGTTAACCTAATTCCACCCACAAGACACTAGTTACAGTCATTATCATCCTATATCTCTCTCTTATATATACATATATATATATATATATATATATATATATATATATATATATATATATATATATACCCACTCTACATAGTACTCACATAATACGTGCTCTCCTCGGTCTCAGCGTCGCAAACTCTATCTATCTATCCATCTATATGTATATATATATATAACTGCACCCCGCGAGCTCATCAACAGTAGAGCTGAAACAGCGATAAGTTGTACACATCGCTTAAAAATATCCTTCTTCAGATGGGTTAAGGATGAGTAATGAAACCGTGCACCGGATCTCCCTGCAAGAAGTCTTAATACCCCGGCGGGCAGGCGCTGCAAAATAACACCCAGGAAACTAATCTTCCATACCAGACCCAGCCTCAAACGACTCAGACAAAGAGATGCGGAAAAAAAACTCTCAAAATAAGCGTTGGTTACATGACCCTGTGCGTATCGACAATGGTAAGGTTGTAACCTCATCTTGTAGCGGATAAAAATTTGTCCGGGAAAGACTGCCCTAACACCGGTCAGAGTTACCTCCCTTGACCTGCTGTAAAGTCAAAACAACCTATTTTTGCGAGCAATGAACCTTGACGAGCAATGTAAGGAACACTTTTGATTATTTATGCCCATGAGAAGCCCAACTGGGCGAAACGTACGTAGGTGCTGTTTTAAATACACATGTTTTAGCGGTCTATTCTCCGATCTCTTACTTTCCCACGTGCTTACGCTCTGCTAACTCTCTAGCCCACTAAATATTAACACTTCGAATATTTAATACTGCCGGCACTAGTATCAAGCACCTTTGGCATACGCTACTTGACAAATAACTAAATGTATCACCTATCCTCCCCTTTTCTTCTCTCTCTCGATACGTAAATACTGTATGTATATATATATATATAGTGGTAGAACACTGGAAGGTAATATCCGTAGTAGTAGAGTACTCAGTCCAAGGGACGAGTTAGGTAGAAGTGGTTACACAACAGTTAGTTCACCATACCGAGAACAATTGTTTCACCTTGGCGGATCCTCAGGTCCATTACGAGCTGAGGATCCGCTAATGGGAAACAATTGTTCTCGGTATGGTGAACTAACTGTTGTGTAACCACTTCTATCTCTCTCTCTCTCTATATATATATATATATATATAAATATATGTGTGTGTGTCTGTGTCTGTGTGTAAATGTATGTGTGTGTATCCCTCAATATTTAAAGGTTTCCTGGGCAAATTCCATCGTAAAATCCCGGTTAAACATCCCACTGCCGTATGTCTCTGTAAGCAACAACCCTTTTCTAGAATAAGCCACGATGTCCAAAATACGACTAGATTGTGAACCCATAATCTGAATATCTTCGCCAGATGTTGCTATTAAGTTAGACATGGACTGAGCCAAAACTGGTCGAAACTTTTCAAAGTTATTTATCAAAGTTATATATATTATTCTTTCAAACATATTTCATCTTGGGCAGACCTGTCAACTCTCCCCGTTCGACGGGGGGGGGGGGGGAATCTCCCACCCACTTTCGTGTGATTGAGAGATGTCTCCTCTTGTGAAAATGGGTATAGCTTTCGTTATGTAAAATCTCCCCATTTTGCCCCATTTTCCCCTGTTTGGGGGGCACTTTTTTTTTCATGGTACTCCAGAACGATATGTCTGGTAATTAAAGGGAAATGTCGCTGCTATTTCTAGCATACCCAATGACATCCAGAGGCTCCCCTATCTTTGAATCTCATCATACATCTTCGCTTTATTTTATAATTGTCACGTTTTTCTCGAGAGAAATTCCCAACGAGATTTTGGCGCGGATCACATCACGTTCAGCAAATATTTCTATATTTACTGAATCATCCAGATGGTGTTTACCCCGAAATCTTCGTACTTATTTTTTATTCCTTGTTCTCACCACTCCAATTATCAAACCCTGCCACTCACCCACCTCTCCATCGGTTCCTCCTCCCTGCCACTCACCCACCTCTCCATCGGTTCCTCCTCCTCCTTCTCATCAACCTAAGACGTAAAATAAAAAAATGAAACTCTTTCCATTTTAACGACGCCATTTTTGTGACATCGTCACACCAGACCCAGAACAGACGTCGAATTGAAACAGATACAATTAGTAGATATACACAGACATTTATATATATATATACAAACACACACACACACACACACACACACACACACACACACACACACACACACACACACACACACACACACACACACACACACACACACACACACACACACACACACACACACACACACACACACACACACACATACATACATACATACATACATACATACATACATACATACATACATACATACATACATACATACATACATACATACATACATACATACATACATACATACATACATACATACATACATACATACATACATACATACATACATACATACATACATACATATATATATATACGTTATTCCGGGTTGAATCGAGGTAACCATATATATATATATATATATACATATATACATTTATATATACACATAGACAGACATACACACTGTGTATATATGTATATATATATGGAGGGGTGAGAGAGAACAACGTACACAACATACATACACACGCACACAAACACGTACACACACACAAGTACTTGCTTACATACACGTATGAAAGGCCATAGAAGAAAGAAAGAAAGAAAGAACGAAAGAAAGAAACGAGTGTTTATAGAAAAGTGTGAAAGTAATATATTTAATGAAACTGTTAAATTCCAGGTAGAAAGTTTTGTATTTGAGTATATATAGTGCTGGTGGTGGGGGGTTCTTACCTGTATATATATATAGAGGGGCAGAGAGGGGGGGAAGAATCTCTCTCTCTCTCTCTCTCTCTCTCTCTCTCTCTCTCTCTCTCTCTCTCTCTCTCTCTCTCTCTCTCTCTCTCTCTCTCTCTCTCTCTCTCTCTCTCTCATCTCTCTCTCTCTCATCTATATATATAATAAATCAAGAATTAGAAATAGAAGCCAGGACTATCCGTCATCAGTGGTCTACTAGCCATCAGTGGTCTACTAGCCATCAGTGGTCTACTAGCCATCAGTGGTATTTCTTCACATTAGAGACCAGATACCTCAAGCTAGGGCGATACAATAACTAAATTAAGTTATTGGGATAAAAAGAGTTGGGTGGAGAAAGAGGTACAGGTAAACACAGAGAGAGAGAGATTCAGTGTATTACTGGAACTTTATTTTACACTTTTTTAAATAATAAAGAAACAATTTGTTTTAGTATATTTGTTTTAATCCTTAATAAGATTTCCGCCATGTATTTTTAGTTGATGATGATGATGATAATAATGGTTTCTGATTGAGGCACAAGCCAGCAATTTTAAGAGGAGGGGGAAAGTCGATTAAATCGACCCAGTGCATTACTGGTACTTTATTTTATCGACCCCGTAAAGATGAAAGGCAAAACTAACCTCGGTGGGATTTGAAATCGGAATGTAAAGGGCCGTAACTCTATGCTACAAAGCATGGTGTCCGACGCTCTACCGATTCTGCCATAACAATAATAATAATGATTTCTACTATAGGCACAAGGCCAGCAAATTTTTGGGGGAAGGAAAGTTGAGTAAATCAACCCCAGTGCGTGACTGGTACTTTATTTCATCGACCCCGTAAGGATGAAAGGCAAAGCTAACCTCGGCGGGATTTTAACTCAGAACGTAAAGAGCCGAAACTCTATACCGCAATGGTACATTTTATCTGACGCTCTACCGATTCTAAGATACATTAACGTCTGCGAAACATTTTTAATTTTATTGAAGTAGTTTTAGGTAAATCTTTTCTGTCGCCATCTTGTGTCATTGGCGTTTCAAGGACTTTGCTCTTCCTATATTTGTTGACAATCTTCTCAATGAATGCTAACACGATACTGGCAAGGGCCGTACTCCCCACTACAGTAAACGCTCCACCAAGGTCTTCCAATGCCAGAGCTTTCGTTTCCACAGATTTTTTCAACAGAAGTTGTTTGCTGCAGTTGCACCACTTTCTCCTCCAGTTTTCAATGAGACCCAACTCCTGATATTTGATGATACTAAAAGAAAAAATGAAAAAAAAAAGAGAGAAAAAACAAAACCAACAAACATACAAAAACAAAAACAAACAATTTTGGAGGATTAAAGGTTAATTTGACCCTATAAAAAGATATTTGGGCGGGTGGGGGCAATACATACATATATAAATCCTTGTTAATCGTTATTTGGCAGTAGAGGGTCGGACGCCATGCTTTGACGCATAGAGTTACGGCCCTTGCCATTCTGAGTTCAAATCCCGCCGAGGTTAACTTTGCCTTTCATCCTTACGGGGTCGATAAAATAAAGTACCAGTAATACACTGGGTAATTGCTGGCCTTGTGCCAAAAGTAGAAACAATTATATATATATATATATTTACACTGTTTAGTTCTACACCTCGCTACAGACGTGAATCTAAACATCGAGTGGTCACCTGCGTGAACCTATAATAACTTCGTTACACTCCCTGGATATATATATATATATATTTCAGTTGCATTTTCGATTTCATCCCTTTTTCTTTATACTTCCACTCGTGTAGGACACCTCGGTATTTTTCATTTTGTAAAAAAAACCTCACTTTCTAATATATATATATATATATATATATATATATATATATATACATATATATACACACATATATATATCAGCTCTCTTACAATAGATCGAGCACTTTTTTCCTTTTTCCTATCCAAGGATATTTTGGTTACATAATAGAAGGGAAAAGGAAATAGCACACACACATACATACATACATACATGCTCCCACCACACACACACACACACACGTGTCACCTACTTGAAAGATGTCCCCATGTGTCACCTACTTGAAAGAGATCAGCTCTCGAATCGGAGAACGTTTCGGTGTGATGAAACCAAGACTTTGTCTGTAGCCCTTCTCTTCAACAAAAGCAATTCCTTCTTGTTCTTGCCAGCGTAATACCTCACCACAGAACTGTCCATTACGTAGGCAAAGTTATCATGCAGCACCATTTCCATTATCGCACTCGTCTCTGTCACGTTCGGACTTAACCGGATCTCTTGTCCAATCGTCCGGTACGAAGGATTCCGAGATTTCTGGGAAGAAAAAATTTGAAATATACCAGGATTCATATACAGGATGGTTTTAAAAAACTGATATCATGGCTGGCTCTTCCTAGCTGCTCCGGTGACTATATAATTCCAGTAAAAACATGTATACCTTTACATTGTGAGTGTCTGTAGAATATAGATATATACACCAACCCCGAACACAAAGGAACCACGCTCCCATCACTGTCTCCGTCTCTCCTGCTCTCCCATCTCTCACTATTATGAGCCAATGGGGGGTCCATGCGCTGGCTGCCCCGTGGCCCGGGCGGACAGAATAGAGAAGGCGTTTCCCCAGAAGATGGTGAGGGAGACGCGCTGGAAGAGCCAACCCAGCTCGCGAGGCTCACACCTGCGGGTAGCGCACTCTGTCGATGGTGGTGAGTAATAAGATGGTGACCCTAGGGTCAAGAGCACCAGAAGTCTCCACTGCTACGGGTAGCCAACTCTGTGCCGATGGTGGTGTGTAGGGAGGTGATCCTATGGCGAACACACCAGAAGTCTCCATTACTACTGGTTCAACCGCTTACCTGTCGGAGAGCGACCGAATTGTAAGATAAGTTGAAAAGATTTAACAAACATTTGTTATATAGATTTATAATAACAATAAAAAGAAGACGAGAAAACACAAAAGTTAAAACAAATCGCAACTGACCAAAAAATATGACCACCATGTTGATCCTGCAAGAGTTATGGGTCTTATGGAAGGATGATGGGCTAAATCTTCTAGACTTGTGATAGACAATCTGGAAACTTTCACTGTAAGTATGGCAGCTAAGAAGGCCGTGTAGTAGGTGGTCAAAAGGATGACGAATAACCACCAGAAAATAATGGTTATACGGGCTGATATATTCTTGGGTTCGTTGTTGGGACCTGTAGCAAGAGGGTAGCAATATATATATACACGTATATATATATATATATATATATATATATATATATATATATATATATCACAGAAAAAAGAGAATCAGTGTTGCGATGAATGGAATTTATTGGACATATTACAATCGTTTCTCTGGTGACCAGCTCGAGGCACAATCTGATGTGATTATCTGAACCTAACTCTGAAAATCGCAAGGTCCTCAGATACGTCTTGATTCTACGAAGCAGATTTCCCTTATAAGGAGCTGGGTCGCCAGAGAAACGATTGTAATAT
>CAXHJY010000863.1:17500-22500 GCA_964016885.1 Eledone cirrhosa
AATAAAGAAATATATCTATCTCGCATAGTATAGACGCGTACAACATCGGCTCCTGCCTTTTTGAATTTTTACCTATTGACAGTAAGTGTTTGTCTCTTTATTGTGTTGTCTTCGTGCCTTTTAACCACCCGGCTAGGTCTGTAGACGGGTGGTCATCGCATGTTTACCCCTTTTGGGGGTAAAATCTACTCCAAAAAATGTTGCTGACTGACATGGTAAAAAATTGACGCCATGTCTGTAGCACGTGTGAACGAAAACGCCACGCTCACTAAGGAAGAAGAGAGAAAGAAGCAAGCGGTACAAAGCGTTTTGCCTTCCCGCGTCAACATTTTAAAAGACTTTGTAAAAGGCGATATGCCGGACAAACAATTAAATACAGGTGCAAACCCAATTAATTACAACGAAAACACTAACAATGACAAAACCAACACACCAAATGAGAAAGACAACAACAACAAAAATGAAAATAACTCAAACTACGAGAAACAGAACAACTCAAACACCAACAACGAAAACAAAATATCTTTTGCACAGACTGCTAAAATATCAGTCACATATATGCTTGAGGATATTTCAAATGCCAAAGAAATGCTTGAAAAAGCCCCAAAAATGTATCTTTTGGGCGAAAATGGATCTTTTTCCATCAATTCGTCCCCAGAACTAAAAAAACAGACGGAATTACGAACTGTTGTATTCCGTACAATTGCCAACAAAACAAAAAAACCAGCACAACCATCTCAAGCTGAAATTCTGAAAGAGGCTATGAAAGACATAATTTTCATACAAAAGGATAAACTCTATGTGAGTTTATCCATATTGATGAAAGACGAATTGGTGGCGAAAAAATACTCTGTGTCGCCAATTCGTTCCACACATTACACCTTTTTCCCAACCTACATGGGTAAAAAAACCCCAAAGAATTTGGATAACCACCATCACCCCAAACATAAACTACTGGTGGTTACTAACCGGTTTCCTCAACTTGGACGAGCACAACCTTATATCAATAGGGAAGGCATCCGGCGATGCGTTCAGTGGAACGAGCATTGAAGTTCTAACCCAAATAAGGCCAGAACGTATCGCCCAAATCACTGAGCGCGTCAAGCTGGATGACCGTACCCACCTCAACATTATTGTGGAGGGTAGGCGTCCCTCCTGTTACCTCTGTGGCAATAGAGGTCACCTGAGGGCTGCCTGTCCCCAGCTCACACCGAAAAAACCATTGCTACCACCACCCCAACAACAACAACCACAACAACAACACCAACACCACCCCAACAACAACAAAAACAACCACAACAACAACACCAACACCACCACCACCACAACAAACACGTGAAAAAAACAACACAGAATACTGTCCCACCCAACCCCTCCCAAAACAAATACAAAAACACACACCACAAACACTACCAGAAAATATACCCC
The DNA here is from genome assembly GCA_964016885.1 of Eledone cirrhosa. Classification (NCBI taxonomy): domain Eukaryota; kingdom Metazoa; phylum Mollusca; class Cephalopoda; order Octopoda; family Eledonidae; genus Eledone; species Eledone cirrhosa. Next base: position 18,929 of record CAXHJY010000863.1, read on the forward strand.
TCCCACCCAACAAGGAAGACGAACCCATTTCGTCGCAAGACGAAAAAGATCCCTTCGAAATAGTAAAAAGAAAGAAGAGGAGGCGCACTACAGACATATTAACATTAACCCTCCCCAAGAGAAAAACTATATACAAACCACCCCTCCCCGTCACACAACACTAACTGCTACGCAAAAAAAGACTTTACAATATACATACATGAACAGACACCAAACAACTAATGAACACAATTTCGTCAAACCCTTCAGTCCAAACTGAAGGGCCTAACTTTCTAACTGCTGTGGGACTACCTCATTTACAAATGATTAAAGTCCCTTGACCTTATACAAAACGTTGAAAATAAATTTCACGTAGCAAGATATAGGTTTTGTCTTAGTAACTTTGTGGTTCAATACAAAAATGTAGAACAATTATATGAAAGACGTAAAATTAGAAAATTATAATAATTAACTTACTTACTTAAGGTTCACTCCAACTAATTAGTTTCTGAAAGGGGATATACATAGTGTTCAAAGCTATATAGAATTCCTTTCTTCAGCAGGGAATCAATTCTCTGCTAAGATCCCAGGCGATAGGCGGATACAGGGATCTCAAACAAAAATAATTCAGTGAATGGAAAAGAAGCAAGCGCGAACTAAATTTCAAGACACTGAAAATTTCGCTACCTTCCCGGTCAGTGGCAAATTCAAAAGAATCAATCACGTGACATCGAGGTTAATCAGTGAGGAGGAGTGGGAGTGTTAAAAATACATGTATATCCCCTTTCATAAACTAATTAGTTGGAGTGAAACTTAAGTAAGTAAGTTAATTATTATAATTTTCTTATTTTACGTCTTTCATATATATATATATATATATATATATATATATATATATCAATAATATTAATAAATGGAAACTATCTTTATAAAACCATATTTATTTTATTATATATATTTCAAGGGTAACAACATTTTTGGTACGCACTCATCACATAAAAACAAAAGTTGTTTCACAGATAGTGACATGTTATATATATATATATATATATATATATATATATATATATGTGTGTGTGTGTGTGTGTAAGCAATGAGTTATTTAATTCAAACAGAATTCAAAAAGTTCTAGTTTTGAACATGTCACTATCTGTGAAACAACTTTTGTTTTTATCTGATGAGTGCGTACCAAAAATGTTGTTACCCTTGAAATATATATAATAAAATAAATATGGTTTTATAAAGATAGTTTCCATTTATCAATATTATTGATATATATATATATATATATATATTGTTTGCTTTCAAGAAACCTCTGGTAAATGAAATAATTATCTTATGTTGTATATATATATATATATACACAATGACCACCACCACCACAACCAACAACAACAACAATAATACCAACAACATCAACAATAACACGATGACCACCACCACCACCACTAACAATAACAACAATGACTACCACTACAACCAACAACAACAGCGATAAGAACACAACAAACAGCTGTGACCCTCCACCAAGAATCGGAGAAGTGAGAGAACATTCTGTGACATTCTAGATTGAAAGAAAAAGGTAAAAATGAGATTAAACTAAACAACAGAGAAAAAAGAAATGTCTTGGCTTGTGGCAAAAGACGTGACCACATCACTTTGGTGTTGGCAGCAGAGCAGTGACCGATGATATTGAGACTGGACAGAGACAAGCTTTTTACTGAGAATGGCCTGTGTGAATGGGCCTTCACTCTACATCAGACTATAGGTGAGGAAGACGAAAGACCAAGGGAGCACCCCCTCTCTGTGCTCCTGAGGAGAAGGGTTGCACACTTTTTTTCGGGGGTGTGTGCGACCCCTCAAGGCGCCTCCTCCCTATTGAGGATTTTGTTACAAAATTTATTTTATTATATTTTATTTTATTTTTATACTTTTATATCTTGTTATTGCCTCGTCCATATTGAGGACGCCTTTGCATGTAAACTCCCCCCTTTGTACTGTCCCACTTTTGATGCCCTGGTGGCAAATAAAAAGAAAGTTATCTATCTATCTATCTATCTATCTATCTATCTATCTATCTATCTATCTATCTATCTATCTATCTATCTATCTATCGCCCTCTGGCAGGCGGATCCGGTTATCAGTGGAGACTCCACCGCAACATTCTATAGAGGGCTGGTACGCAGCAGGTGCGACGACGCCCTCGGAGAAGCCCTAGACATGGAGGAGGACGAACTGGCCAGCCTGTTCGGTAGGACATTCAGCCCGGGACCTATGGACAACTTCCAGAAGTCCCTGGCCTGGCAGTGCTACCGAGGGGCTTTACCCGTTCGAGAAAGGCTCTACAGACACGGGCGCCCGGGTAGGGACCCCGCCAAAAAGATCTGTCCCAGATGCGTGTGCGACGAGGAAACCGTTGCACACGCATTGGTACACTGCTCGGGCGTAGCCGATCTGTGGGGCTATGTCGAACAACTGCTGTCAAGGGTGGGACCGATCCGGTTGACCACCGAGTCTATTGTAATGATCAAGCCGCCTCCCCCCTTCAAAGATGAAGCAGAGGCGGTGTTTCTGTGCGTAATAGCCATGGCGAAAGAGGTTGTATGGTGGACGCGTCTGAAAGGACTGAGGTCAGGCACCTTTCTCTCTGGCCAACAACTGGTCCGTTTCTTCCGTTATCATTTCGGAAGAAGGATCAGGATGGAGAGAGAGGTGCTGCACCCCAGCCGTTTCTATGAAAGATGGGTGAAAGTGGCGAGAATGGCCCGTGTGAATGGGCCTTCACTCTACATCAGACTATAGGTGAGGAAGATGAAAGACCAAGGGAGCACCCCTTCTCTGTGCTCCTGAGGAGAAGGGTTGCACACTTTTTTCGGGGGTGTGTGCGACCCCCCGAGGCGCCTCCTCTCTATTGAGAATTTTGTTATAAATTTTATTTTTTGTTATATCTTATTTTATTTTTATATTTTGTTATTGCCTCCTCCTTATTGAGGACGCCTTTTTGTGTAAACTCCCCCCTTTGTACTTGTCCCACTTTTGATGCCCTAGTGGCAAATAAAAGAAACATATCTATCTATCTATCTATCTATCTATCTATCTATCTATCTATCTATCTATCTATCTATCTATCTATCTATCTATCTATCTATTTATCACCACTCGTTTTTCTCTCTATTTCACTCTCTCTCAGTGCATTAAACACGAAACTTTAGTCTCCTGGTGAAACGATGTAGTTACACGTTTATAATAAAATACACCATACTCTACTTCTGCACTGAGGTTATTTCTGCTGTTTATGCAATAATATATATATATATATATATATATATATATATATATATATAAATTTTCGCTCTACATGGCTGAATACAATAAATGTAATCTGAGTGTTTCGAATATTAATAATAACATTCGATTCGTTTTCAATTGTGCAAACAAGCCTCCTTTTTAAAGCCATGTCAGTAGAATGAACCCTTTATTCTTGCTCTTGTGCTGTGTATGTATATATGTATGTATACCTGTGTCTGTGTATGTGAGTGTGTGTATGTGTGGGTGTGTGCGTGTGTTTGTGTAGGGGATTCGCATTTTCATTA
>CAXHJY010000864.1:15000-17500 GCA_964016885.1 Eledone cirrhosa
AAAGGGTTAATCGGTCGATTTCACCTGGCCGATAGATATCGACTAGATTTTCCGAGTGCGCCAACCTGGACTTGGGCAAACCGCAACGGATCATCTAGGTCGTACCTAGATAGGTTCTTAGTTAGAAATAAGGATAAGGACTTTTTAAGTTGTCCAAAAATGCTCATGGTTGGCTATTCAGACCACAAGTTAGTGACCTGCATGGTCAACCTTGACAGAACGCATAGACAGGGACCCGGTTACTGGAAGCTCAACTTGTCCTTACCGGCAAGTAAGGCTTACAGGGACCGGATTAACACTTTAGTTAAGGAGCGGTTGACGGGCGCCATCGTCAACAGCACGTGGTGGGGATCTCTCAATAGAGTAGTCTCTATAGAATTTAGTAAGGAGTTAGCCTAAAATAGAAATAGGAAGGAAAGGGAGTTGGTAGATAGTGTAGAAGAGGCAATTAGAAGCGGCGAAGTGGCCAGAGTGCTAGCGTAGAGAACGGCCCTGGGCCAGTTCTTCGACGCGAAACACGAAGGCTGCATCGTCCGAAGCAAAATACGTGCTCTGGGAAACGAGGGGACCAAAACTGTTAGTTGGGCCCGCGTGACAGAAGCCAAAAGAGGGAGTAGATGCACTATCTGGTCTTTGCGAGACCAGGATGGACGGGGGATCCTTGAACCTAAGCAGATGTGCGAGGCTTTTCAAAAGCACTTTGCCAGATTGTTCGGAAGGGGCGGGGAACCGGTTGGGGAAGTGGACTTCGGTCCATACCTCGACGGCCTGCCGCGCCTCTCGGACAGGGAGGCGAAGTCCTGCGAGGAGCCGATTTCAGCCGCTGAGATAGAGGACGTGCTGAGCCAATGCGGCAAACGCAAGTCCCCGGGTCTCGATGGTCTTCCATACGAATTATATCTAGCTATGCCGGACTTGTTCCCCGATTTCCTTGAGGTGGTCTACTGCAGCTGGCAACATAACGGGAGAATTCCCTGTGCTGTGACCAAGGGTGTAGTCACGCTAGTGAGGAAGGACGAGAACAAGGGGGACGATATAAATAATTTCAGGCCCATAACTCTGCTAAATACAGAGTTACAGATTTTGGCCAAGGTGCTAGCAAAGAGGTTGGCGCTTGTCTTGAGAAACCTGGTGGGAGATGCGCAGACATGTGCTATCCCGTCCAGGCCCATCCACGACAACCTCCACCTCATGCGATACATCATAGAGAGGGTTGGGAACGAACCCGCTTTGGTGGGGCCCTGATCAACTTGGATCAATCTAATGCGTTCGATAGGGTCGACCATGGTTACCTGGAGGCGGTGCTAACGGCCGCAGGTTTCGGACCTGTTTTCAGGGGCTGGATCACTGCCATGCACAGCAGCCGCATCTGCTCTAGGGTCAAGGTGAACGGCTACCTCTCGGAGCCGTTCGAAATCGCGCGCTCCATCCGACAAGGGTGCCCCCTCTTCTCCTCCCTTCTGTATGTAGTGACTCTAGAGCCACTGCTGCGGAAGTTGGAGTTGTTGCAGGGCATCCCGTTAGAACCGGGATTGCGGAAAGCGGTGTCGGCCTACGCCGACGACATAACAGTGATGGTGTCGACGGCCTCGGAAATCGGCGCGATCGGCACCTTACTGGAGGAGTACGAAAGGTTTACAGGGACGAAGCTGAACCGGGACAAGTCGATCGGTTTGCAACTCGGCACGTGGAGGGGCAGATCGATGCCCTCCGATGGCGTCGTCGGGCGCTGGACGGAGGGCCCGGTGAAGTTGCTCGGGGTCTGGTTCGGACCAGACCTCCAGGTGGAGAAGAACTGGGGTGAGGTAACGAACAGGGTGTTTGCACTGACCCAGAAGTGGGCCGAGTGCAAACTGTCCCTGAAAGGTCGGGCGGAGGTGGCGAACACTTATATAGCGTCCGTCATCCACAACCGCATGACCGTCGTGTCTTGCCCAAGGGAAACGCTCGCCAAAATGGAGCGCGCACTCTTCCAATTCCTTTGGAAGAAGCGGGCTCCTATGGTGAGGAGATCCATCTGCTGTCAACACCCTTCGAAAGGAGGGCTGTGGATGCCGTGGCTAATGATACGTAAACACGCATTAAGGCTACGGCACCTCCAGGTATTCCTCACCGGTCAACCGGTGTGGGCCACGTTTGTGAGGCGAGCCTTTTCCAGACTCGTCTCGCTCACCGAGTTGCAATCCTGGGTCAAGCAAAGACCGAGAAAACTGGGCGCCTGGCACACCGAGTGTGCCCACGTTCTCACGGCTCTCTGGCAGGCGGACCCGGCTGTCAGTGGAGAATCCACCTCGTCATTCTATAGAGGGCTGGTGGTTAGCAGGTGCGACGACGCCCTCGGAGAAGCCCTAGGCATGGAGGAAGACGAACTGGTCAACCTGTTCGGTAGGACATTCAGCCCGGGACCCATGGATAACTTCCAGAGGTCCCTGGCCTGGCAGTGCTACCGAGGGGCTCTGCCCGTTCGAGAAAGGATCTACAGACACGGGCGCCCGGGTAG
>CAXHJY010000864.1:22500-27500 GCA_964016885.1 Eledone cirrhosa
CACACACTCACACACAGAGACTCGGCCAGCGAGCAATGTAGCAACACCCTACTACGTCTGTCTCTCGGTCAAAAGCATACCACACACTTTTTTCCTCTTTGTTTGTTTGCTTAAAGCTTACCATCATTCCGTTGGTATACATCTATTACGCAATTTACACCCGATGAGGTCACCGGGATCTTACGCAACCCGGCCACTGAAATGTGTATAGTATTTACATTGATGAAAAAAAAATTAAAGAAATTCAACATATTTGGCCTCCTGACATTTCACTTTTTAATTTATATACATACATAGATAGATTGATGAAAAAAAAAAAATATATATATATATATAACGAAGGAAATGTGGTAAGGAACCAGATGGACCATAACGCACCAAAGTACTCAATACTTAGGGTAGTAGAGTGGGTAATAGGAACGAGTAGGACCCCGACGGCTGAGCTCAAGCCGTTTCGACGGCTAATTCTGGACTAAAAATGTTTTGTTTTCTTTTTTTTTTAGTCCAGAATTAGCCGTCGAAACGGTTTGAGCTCAGCCGTCGGGGTCCTACTCGTTCCTATATATATATATATATATATATATATATATATATCTAAGGCGGGTAAAATTCCAGAGATCCATGGACGAGTTCTCTCCAGCGGTCTCTGTCCCTCATTATCGCTGCCATGTCCTGCGTCTCCAACAGACCAGTGTCTGTCCTTAGGGCATCAACATACGTTAACCTTGGTCTTCCTCATCTAGTGTGTCCATGTAGGGGCTCCCAAAGGAGCACTGAGTGCAATGTCAACTCTGGATGTCGGTGAGCATGTCCAGCTAACCTCAGTCTTCTCTGTGTCACTTTTGAGCTGACTTTTGGGATGCTCCCATACAGCTCTGAGTTTTTCATCCTCAGTGTATACTGATTAATGTTCAGAGCCATCCTCAACATTCTCGTGTAGCACCCATCCACCATCTGAGTGAATTTCTTGGTCAGTGTCCAAGTCTCAGACCCATACAGCAGCACAGACTCCACTACAGCAATGAAGAGGCGGACTTTCAGGTCTCTATGAAGGTCCGACTTCCACACCGATCTCAAGCTGTGGCACGCCGCCCAGGCCTTGCTCTTCCTCTCAACCACATCATCTTCTGTATTCCCAATCTTTGCTCCCAAATACAGGAAGCTCTCAACCAATTCTAGCGGCTTCCCGCCTACATTAGTGATCCCCTCTGGCTTCTCAACATTCTCTACCAGATATTTTGTTTTAGTCTCATTCATTCTCAGCCCCACACTCATCGACACAGTCTCAACCTCTCGCATCAAATCCTCTGCCTCCTTCACTGTATTTGTCACCAAAACTATGTCGTCGGCAAATTCAGCATCCGATACCTTTTTCGCCCTAACTCTCCTGCTCTGAGCCGGTGCTACAGTAAAGCCAGAGTCCTGGTGTTTCTCCAGTGCAAGGCGCATACAATAGTCCACTACGATGATAAAAAGGTAGGGAGCCAATGTATCACCCTGGAGCACTCCAGCCAGTATCTCAAAGAACTCTGTCATCCCATCAGGTGTAATGACTTGGGCTTTGGTGTTGGTGTAGAGCAGTGATATCAGGTCCACTATCTTCTTGGGGATTCCATAAGCCTGTAAGATCTTCATCAGGCAGTAACGGTCCACAGAATCAAAGGCCTTCCTAAAGTCAATGAAAACCATGACCGCAGGAAGGCACTTTGCTCTAGCTCCCTCTAATATCCTCCTCAGCATCAGGATGTGACTGGTGGTTGATCTACCCTCTCTGAAGCCGTTCTGGTTGTCCCTGAGCTTATTCTCTATCTCAGGCTGGATCCTGTTAAGAATCATCCTGTTGAGGGTCTTTTCCACAAGTGACGTCAGTGAGATCCCCCTGTAGTTGTTGGTGTTAGAGAGATCTCCCTTCCTTGGCACTGGGACGATGTTACTGATCCTCCACTGATTCGGGGCAACTCCCTTCTCCAGTGCCCCGTTACAGAACCCCAGGATGATATCATCAAAATCACACCTCTTCATCACCTCTGATGCCACTCCATCTTATCCATAAGCCTTGCCCTCCTTGATCCTCTTCTTGGCTCTCTGAAGCCCCTCTCTGGTGAGGGGCTCTGTCTCAACATCCATTTCCTCAAACAGCCGCCTGATCTCCCCAGTGCTCTGGGCTGTAAATGGTGGCTCTCCTAGTAGGGTCCTAAAATGGTCTAGCCATTTCCTCTTCCTATCCTCGGGCGCCGTTCCCTGGATCTGACTCGAACACCTTCTCTTCCTCCCTGTGATCTCGTTGATGATCATCCAGCTCTCCTTACATCCAGATCTGTCAACCGCTCTCTCCACACTTCTGATCTTCTCTATCAGTGCCTCCTCTCTGACCTCAGTGTTAGCAGTACAGAGTTCTTCCCTCATCACCTCCACAGTCTCCATCCTCTCCTCCGTAGGATCAGCATAGAATTGGTCCTTGGCAGCCTTCAGGTGTTCTCTGGCTGCACACACTTTTGGGTTTGCAGAGCTGACGTGCTTCCCTTTGTTCTTTTTCCTCGGCACCAGGGTTTCACTTGCTTCCGCCATTGCATTGGTGAAGTGTCCGTACCTCCTCGTCACACTCTCCTCAGTCCATCCAATCTCTCTCTCCTCTGACTCTCCACACAGAGCACTAAACCTGTTTCTCACTTCCACTGTGAACCTCTCCTGTAGCTTATCATCTTCCTTGAAAGCTCCCCAGTCATAGATTGCTCTCCGGGGCCGAGCCTTGCTCTTTCTTAAGCTCACCCGGACCTCACTCATAACAAGCCGGTGGTCACTACCCAGTGTACTGAAATAGCTGTATGGTTCTGTGTTCAGAACACTATTCCGCCACTTTTTCCTCACCAGAATGAAATAAATCTGGGACTTGGACAGGTGCACATCTGAGATGTAGGTCCACATCTTCCCCAGATTCTTCCTAAACCTTAGGTTGGTCGCCATCAAGTTCGCCTCCAGCAGGGTGTCTCTCAGTAGTCTTCCATTTCGGTTGGTGTTGTTATGGAAGTACCAGAAAGGATCTTCACTGCCCTCCTTACTCAGATGTGCATTGAAGTCCCCCAAAACAAGCAGGATATTGTGTGCCTGAGTGGTGTTGACAGCTCTACACACCTCCTCATGGAACTCTTCCGCACTCACATCACTGTCCCCCTCGGTTGGACTATAGGCTGAGATGACTGTCAGTCTTGGTTTTCCATTGAAGGTCACCCTCAACACTCGCGGGGAGATAGGCATTATTTCCCTCACCAACAGATTGGTTCCTGCACTGAACACAAAACCCACTCCTCCTACTGCAGCATTTGTTGTGTTCTTCACTGCCGATGTAGTGATGAGCTGGCTCTTCCTCCCGACCATCACACTCCTCACGGGCTCATCGTGTAGGATCCTGTGTTCTTGGATCGCAAGTATCTGTATACCACTCTCCTCAAACAGATGTCCCAACTCCTCTCTCTTCTCCAGTGTCCGAATAGTCCTCACATTCAAAGTGCCCATTTTGATGGCTCTTCTGCAGGACAAAACTGCATTCTTTATATTTGTCTCAGAGACAGCTGATCCATCATCCACTGGCCCTCTCTGTGGCTCTAAGCCAGCAGAGTCATAACGACCAGGCTGCTCCTTGACAGTGTAATTAGGGGCTCTAACCCTAGTGCTGTTAGATCGACTCTCCATATTTCTTTTCAAATATATATATATAGATAGAGAGAGGGGGGGTGAGAGGGGGGAGAAGGTGAGAGGAGGGGGGATGTGAGATGAGGGGGGGGAAGGTGAGAGGAGGGGGTGAGAGGAGGGGGAGGGGGAGAGAGAGAGGAGGGGGAGAATGAGAGAGAGAGTGTGTGAGAGTGAAGGAGAGAGGGAGAGTGGAGGAGAGAGGGAGAGTGAAGGAGAAAGATGATACTAGCTAAGACCAGTAAAACCATTATTTAACTTAAGTACTCAATGCACGGAGAGATGCAGAGTAGAAATAGAGATAGGTAAAATGCCAACACAATCTCAAACCGCTTGTGTGTGTTTGGTCGTTTTGGGAAACCTTTACAAGGCTGATGAATAAATCTCCGGATGACAAAATCAGGTGGCAGTAGGAAGAGATGGAATAGAGGAGGAACAGTGTAAATAGGAAAAATGAAATGAAAACTGAATATGAAGTTACCTTCGATTTATTAGACCCTATATTTTGGATGCCTAATCCTTCATCGTGTGTGTGTATGTGTATATATATATATATATATATATATATATATAGTTATGCAGATTACAAGCCAGTAGAGATAAGGTTAGTGTGCTCAATGCATATAGATTTATAGGTTAATATGTTATAAAGAATATTTTTTAGGCTCTGATGAAAATACTGACACACATTTATTTATTTTTAATGTACTAATATTCGATTTCCAAACCACCTATGTGCATTTTTACTGTGCAGTATTTGAAACAACTTGTCACCCATTAAATATACTTGTATTGATAAATCTTTGTTGTCTCTCAAGCATTTTAAATATTATATATATATATATATATATATATATAGTAATAATACAAAGATCCCGTTAGGAGTGAAAGCAGCGATTCTTTGCTTAAACATTAATCTGTTATTTGAATATATATATATATATATATATACATGTGTGCGTATATATAATACTCAAGAGTGTCAATTGCCTTAATCCGAACTAATACGAACCTACACCAGGCTCATGCTAACCACGAACTCAACGAAACGTAAACTTTAATCCTAAAATCAACACCTCCCACCCTCCAATCACACATACCACACAAAACATTAACCTAATTTCAAATGCGTCCTTCAAAATCTTGCTCCCTAAACCTCGCGGCAAAACAACAACCAGCCATTCGTTCCAAATTACTGGTATGGGTGACGATCGACTTCATCAGGCTACAGCCGTCAAAATCCGATAATTCACACGTATCTAATATATATATGTATATCATTTAAGTGTTATCCACACCTTTACCTTAGTATC
>CAXHJY010000864.1:37500-47500 GCA_964016885.1 Eledone cirrhosa
TTAGTGTATAGGAGGGGGGTGAATCAACCCTTACTAGCAGGGAAAGCAGACGTTAAATGATAGATTGATAGACAGACAGACAGATAAATATAAAAACAGGTAGGTAGATAGATAGATAGATAGATAGATAGATAGATAGATAGATAGATAGATATGTTTCTTTATTAGCCACAGGGGCACAAAAGAAGGGGACAAATACAAAGGGGGAAGTTTACATACAATAAAAACGTGTAAAATGTTATCACAAATGCAATTTAAAAAATTAGTCGATTTTCCACAATAGGGGGAGATAGTTCATATGGGTAACACATACCCCCGAAAAAATGTGAAACCCTCATCTCCAGGAGTACGAAGAGTTTGTACTCCTTTCCTCTCCTCCTCCTTTTCCTCAACCTACAGGCTGATTTAGAGAGAAGGCCCATTCACTCGGGCCATTCTCGCCACTTTCACCCACCTTTCATAAAACTTGCTGGGGTACAGCACCTCTCTCTCCATCCTGATTCTTCTTCCAAAGTGGTATTTGAAAAAAAGAATCAGTTGTTGGCCGGAGAGAAAGGTGTCTGACCTCAGCCCTTTCAACCTTGTCCACCATACAACCTCTTTCGCCATAGCTATCACACAAAGGAAAACCGCCTTTCCTTCGTTTTTGAAGGAGGGTGGCGGTTTGATCATGACAATGGACTCGGTGATCAACCGGATTGGTCCCACCCACGACAATAGTCGTTCTACATAGCCCCATAGGTCAGTGACGCCCGGGCAGTGTATGAATGCGTGCGCGATGGTTTCTTCGTTACGCACGCACCTCGGACAGATCTTTTTTGCAGGGTCCCTGCTCGGGTGCCCATGCCTGTAGAGCTTGTCTCGAACTGGTAGAGCTCCTCGGTAGCACTGCCAGGCCAGATAAATAGATAAATATGTTTCTTTATTAGCCACAGGGGCACAAAAGAAGGGGACACATACAAAGGGGGAAGTTTACATACAATAAAAACGTGTAAAATGTTATCACAAATGCAATTTAAAAAATTAGTCGATTTTCCTCAATAGGGGGAGGCAGTTCATATGGGTAACACATACCCCCGAAAAAATGTGAAACCCTCATCTCCAGGAGTACGAAGAGTTTGTACTCCTTTCCTCTCCTCCTCTTTTTCCTCAACCTACAGGCTGATATAGAGAGAAGGCCCATTCACTCGGGCCATTCTCGCCAATTTCACCCACCTTTCATAAAACTTGCTGGGGTACAGCACCTCTCTCTCCATCCTGATTCTTCTTCCAAAGTGCTATTTGAAAAAAAGAATCAGTTGTTGGCCGGAGAGAAAGGTGTCTGACCTCAGCCCTTTCAAACTTGTCCACCATACAACCTCTTTCGCCATAGCTATCACACAAAGGAAAACCGCCTCTCCTTCGTTTTTGAAGGAGGGTGGCGGTTTGATCATGACAATTGACTCTGTGGTCAACCGGATTGGTCCCACCCGCGACAATAGTCGTTCTACATAATAGATAGATAGATAGATAGATAGAAAGGTAGACATAAACACCTACAGACATAACTGTGTGTGTGTGTGTGTGTGTGTGTGTGTGTGTGTGTGTGTGTGTGTGTGTGTGTGTGTGTGTGTGTGTGTGTGTGTGTGTGTGTGTGTGTGTGTGTGTGTGTGTGTGTGTGTGTGTGTGTGTGCGTGTGTGTGTGTGTGAGTGCGTGTGTATGTGTGTGTGTGTGTGTGAGTGCGTGTGTGTGTATACATTTAAATTAATGTCAGGTTGTTCGTGAACGCTACTCGGTAGCATGTAACCCAGTACAACCTGTTGCGTGGTCTGGTGATCTGTGAATAAACCGGTAACCTTACCCACCCCTACTACACCCTACCACCACCAACCATCATCATCAAACATCACCAGCATCGACACCACCACCATCATCATCACCACCACAATCACCAGCAACCATAAACATCACCACAACCACCACCATCAGCACCATCGCAATCGCCCATCACGACCACCACCACCACCATCAGCCCCACAACCACCACCATCACTCACAACTACCATCAGCATCACAATCACCACCACCACTCACAACAACCACCACCACAAGTACCACAACCACCACCGCCATCAGCCCCACAACCGCCACCACCATCAGCACCACCACCATCAGCTCCACCACCATCAGCTCCACAACCTCCACCACCACCATCAGCCCCACAACTGCCACCACCATCAGCACCACAATCACCATCAACACTCACAACAATCACCACCACAATCACCACAACCACCACCATCGTCAGCCCCACAACCACCACCACCATCAGCCCCACAACCACCACCACCATCAGCCCCACAACCACCACCACCATCAGCCCCACAACCACCACCATCACTCACAACCACCACAACCACCACTACCAACATCAGCCCCACAACCTCCACCACCACCAACAGCACCACAATCCCGACCACCATCACACCACTACACACTACCACGACCACACACACACACACACACATACATACACATACATACATACACACCGAACATGCGCTTGGTATGAGAGGTGAACTTTGAACAAGCTACGACACAAAACCTGACAAATGGAAGACATGAACATTTAATCTATCTTTTCGGATGTGGCCGACAGATATGGATACGAGTTTCGGGAATATAGATTTCACAATCCCCGACCCAAACATTGCTCTTCTCCAATTCCAATACATATACAACATTTTGACATTAACAAAAAGAGTTTAAAATATTCTTCCTTTAGTATAACTTGAAAAATAAATTGAGATTCACAGCTCAGACCATTGTAGGTTTAGCTCGTCTCATATGAGGTTGTATAAGAAAAGCAATGAGATTCACAGCTTCCACCTTGCCTCATACGAGGGTGTATCAAAAAACAAATTTGAGATTCACAGCTTAGACCATTGAAGGTGTAGCTCGTCTCATCTGAGGTTGTATAAGAAAAACAATGAGGTTCACAGCTTCCACCTTGCCTCATACGAGGGTGTATCAAAAAACAAATTTGAGATTCACAGCTCAGACCATTGTAGGTTTAGCTCGTCTCATATGAGGTTGTATAAGAAAAACAATGAGATTCACAGCTTCCACCTTGTCTCATACGAGGGTGTATCAAAAAACAAATTTGAGATTCACAGCTCAGGCCATTGAAGGTGTAGTTAGTTTCATATGAGGTTGTATCAAAATAATTGTTTCTACTATTGGCACAAGGCCAGCAAGTACCCAGTACATTACTGGTACTTTATTTTATCGACTCCGTAATGATGAAAGGCAAAGTTAGCCTCGGCGGGATTTGAACTCAGAATGGCAAGGGCCGTAACTCTATGCGTCAAAGCAAGGCGTCCGACCCTCAACCGATACTGCCAAATCAAAATAATATTAAGATTCACAGCTCAGACCATTGCAAGTATAGCTAGTCTCATATGAGGTTGTATCAAAATAAAATTGAAATTCACAGCTCACACCTTTGCCTTATACGAGATGGTATCAAAAAACAAATTTGAGATTCACAGCTCTGACCATTGCAAGTATAGCTAGCCTCATATCGGGTTGTATCAAAATAAAATTGAGATTCACAGCTCACACCTTTGCCTTATACGAGGTTGTATCAAAAACAAATTTGAGATTCACAGCTCAGACCATTGCAAATATAGCTAGCCTCATATGAGGTTGTATCAAAATAAAATTGAGATTCACAGCTCCCACCTTTGCCTTATACGAGGTTGTATCAAAACAAATTTGATATTCACAGCTCTGACCATTGCAAGTATAGCTAGCCTCATATGAGATTGTATCAAAATAAAATTGAGATTCACAGCTCCCACCTTTGCCTTATACGAGGTTGTATCAAAACAAATTTGATATTCACAGCTCTGACCATTGCAAGTATAGCTAGCCTCATATGAGATTGTATCAAAATAAAATTGAGATTCACAGCTCACACCTTTGCCTTATACGAGGTTGTATCAAAACAAATTTGAGATTCACAGCTCAGACCATTGCAAGTATAGCTAGCCTCATATGAGGTTGTATCAAAATATAATTGAGATTCACAGCTCCCACCTTTGCCTTATACGAGGTTGTATCAAAACAAATTTGAGATTCACAGGTCTGACCATTGCAAGTATAGCTAGCCTCATATAAGGTTGTATCAAAACAAATTTGAGATTCACAGCTCAGACCATTGCAAATATAGCTAGCCTCATATGAGGTTGTATCAAAATAAATTTGAGATTTACAGCTCACACCTTTGCCTTATACGAGGTTGTATCAAAACAAATTTGAGATTCACAGGTCTGACCATTGCAAGTATAGCTAGCCTCATATGAGGTTGTATCAAAACAAATTTGAGATTCACAGGTCTGACCATTGCAAGTATAGCTAGCCTCATATGAGGTTGTATCAAAATATAATTGAGATTCACAGCTCCCACCTTTGCCTTATACGAGGTTGTATCAAAACAAATTTGAGATTCACAGGTCTGACCATTGCAAGTATAGCTAGCCTCATATAAGGTTGTATCAAAACAAATTTGAGATTCACAGCTCAGACCATTGCAAATATAGCTAGCCTCATATGAGGTTGTATCAAAATAAATTTGAGATTTACAGCTCACACCTTTGCCTTATACGAGGTTGTATCAAAACAAATTTGAGATTCACAGGTCTGACCATTGCAAGTATAGCTAGCCTCATATGAGGTTGTATCAAAACAAATTTGAGATTCACAGGTCTGACCATTGCAAGTATAGCTAGCCTCATATGAGGTTGTATCAAAATAAAATTGAGATTCACAGCTCACACCTTTGCCTTATACGAGGTTGTATCAAAAACAAATTTGAGATTCACAGCTCATACCATTGCAAGTATAGCTAGCCTCATATGAGGTTGTATCAAAATAAAATTGAGATTCACAGCTCCCACCTTTGCCTTATACGAGGTTGTATCAAAACAAATTTGAGATTCACAGCTCAGACCATTGCAAGTATAGCTAGCCTCATATGAGGTTGTATCAAAATAAAATTGAGATTCACAGCTCACACTTTTGCCTTATACGAGGTTATATCAAAAACAAATTTTGATATTCACAGCTCAGACCATTGCAAGTATAGCTAGCCTCATATGAGGTTGTATCAAAATAAAATTGAGATTCACAGCTCCCACCTTTTGCCTTATACGAGGTTATATCAAAAACAAATTTTGATATTCACAACTCAGACCATTGCAAGTATAGCTAGCCTCATATAATGTTGTATCAAAATAAAATTGAGATTCACAGCTCCCACCTTTGCCTTATACGAGGTTATATCAAAAACAAATTTGAGATTCACAGCTCATACCATTGCAAGTATAGCTAGCCTCATATGAGGTTGTATCAAAATAAAATTGAGATTCACAGCTCCCACCTTTGCCTTATACGAGGTTGTATCAAAACAAATTTGAGATTCACAGCTCAGACCATTGCAAGTATAGCTAGCCTCATATGAGGTTGTATCAAAATAAAATTGAGATTCACAGCTCACACTTTTGCCTTATACGAGGTTATATCAAAAACAAATTTTGATATTCACAGCTCAGACCATTGCAAGTATAGCTAGCCTCATATGAGGTTGTATCAAAATAAAATTGAGATTCACAGCTCCCACCTTTTGCCTTATACGAGGTTGTATCAAAAACAAATTTGAGATTCACAGCTCTGACCATTGCAAGTATAGCTAGCCTCATATGAGGTTGTATCAAAATAAAATTGAGATTCACAGCTCCCACCTTTTACCTTATACGAGGTTGTATCAAAAACAAATTTGAGATTCACAGCTCTGACCATTGCAAGTATAGCTAGCCTCATATGAGGTTGTATCAAAATAAAATTGAGATTCACATTTCCCACCTTTGTCTTATACGAGGTTGTATCAAAACAAATTTGAGATTCACAGCTCAGACCATTGCAAGTATAGCTAGCCTCATATGAGGTTGTATCAAAATAAAATTGAGATTCACAGCTCACACTTTTGCCTTATACGAGGTTATATCAAAAACAAATTTTAGATTCACAGCTCAGACCATTGCAAGTATAGCTAGCCTCATATGAGGTTGTATCAAAATAAAATTGAGATTCACAGCTCCCACCTTTTGCCTTATACGAGGTTGTATCAAAAACAAATTTGAGATTCACAGCTCTGACCATTGCAAGTATAGCTAGCCTCATATGAGGTTGTATCAAAATAAAATTGAGATTCACAGCTCCCACCTTTTACCTTATACGAGGTTGTATCAAAAACAAATTTGAGATTCACAGCTCTGACCATTGCAAGTATAGCTAGCCTCATATGAGGTTGTATCAAAATAAAATTGAGATTCACATTTCCCACCTTTGTCTTATACGAGGTTGTATCAAAACAAATTTGAGATTCACAGCTCAGACCATTGCAAGTATAGCTAGCCTCATATGAGGTTGCATCAAAATAAAATTGAGATTCACAGCTCCCACCTTTGTCTTATACGAGGTTGTATCAAAACAAATTTGAGATTCACAGCTCAGACCATTGCAAGTATAGCTAGCCTCATATGAGGTTGTATCAAAATAAAATTGAGAATCACAGCCGACACCTTTGCCTTATACGAGGTTGTATCAAAACAAATTTGAGATTCACAGCTCAGACCATTGCAAGTATAGCTAGCCTCATATGAGGTTGTATCAAAATAAAATTGAAATTCACAGCTCACACCTTTGCCTTATACGAGGTTGTATCATAAACAAATTTGAGATTCACAGCTCAGACCATTGCAAGTATAGCTAGCCTCATATGAGGTTGTATCAAAATAAAATTGAGATTCACAGCTCCCACCTTTGCCTTATACGAGGTTGTATCAAAACAAATTTGAGATTCACAGCTCAGACCATTGCAAGTATAGCTTGCCTCATATGAGGTTGTATCAAAATAAAATTGAGATTCACAGCTCACATCTTTGCCTTATACGAGGTTGTATCAAAAACAAATTTGAGATTCACAGCTCTGACCATTGCAAGTATAGCTAGCCTCATATGAGGTTGTAACAAAATAAATTTGAGATTTACAGCTCCCACCTTTGCAGGTAAAGCTAGTCTCATACAAGGTTGTATATAAAAAAAATTGAGATTTACAGCTCAGACCTTTGTAGGTTTAACTAGTCTCATATGAGGTTATATCTTGATGGAGATTTCTCGAATGTTTTATTAATAGGAATCCCAGTTCTATCATACACTCATATGAGAGTGTGCTGAAAAGTTTCTGACTTTCAACGGTATCGCGAAAGTATATAGACAGACATACAGACAGACATACAGACAGACAGGCTACAGAAAGACACAGACAGACAGGCTACAGACACAGACAGATATGCTACAGACAGACAGATAGATGTCAAAATTCACAGTGATTTATAAATATATATAGAAATATAAAGATTAAATATGTTTGGCTTACGATACGTTATGATACATATATACATTATGCATATTATATTGTATTACGTAGAAGAACATACATACATATATATATCAAGACCTTTGAGGTATGTCATACATCGATTCATGTATTTTATCTGACGAGGACGTACTGAAAAAAAGCAGTACCTTCGAAATATATTTAATAAAATATATATTTTGATTATGTGAATGTCTTCATTTATTAATATTTTGAATAATATTAAGAACTCCAGAAAACTTTCTTGTAGAGTGCTTTTAATCTATTGTAAAACTATATTCATTGAGTAATCAATGAACCTTATTAATCTTTGGTTTTATATATATAAATATGTGTGTGTGTGTGTGTGTGTGTGTGTGTGTGTGTGTGTGTGTGTGTGTGTGTGTGTGTGTGTACGTATATTATGTTTGATGATATCAGCAAATAATTCGCAGTATGAAAGCGATATAAACAACATATCCATCAATATAAATACAATATAAACAACAATTTAAATAACAATATAGAAATAATATATAATATAAAAATATATACATCAATATAAAACAATATAGACAACAATATATAAATAATATAAAAGCAATATAAATACAATATAGACAACAATATAAATAACAATATAGAAATAATATAAAAGCAATATAAATACAATATAGACAACAATATATAAATAATATAAAAGCAATATAAAACAATATAGACAACAATATATAAATAATATAAAAGCAATATAAATACAATATAGACAACAATATATAAATAATATAAAAGCAGTATAAATACAATATAAGGAACAACAAGTATAAGTTATTGAAAGTTTTTTAATCACAAAATGTTACTAAAATCATTTAAATTTTATTGTTTTAAGCTCTGCAACGAATTCAACTGAAAGTATGGAAAGGTTATTTACAGCAGGCATGTCAAACTGAGGGTTCCCCGAGGGCCACATGGGCTCACATACTTGTTGTCTGAGGGCCACATGGGTTCACACATAGGTCACATGTGTTGTCTGAGGGTCACATGCGTCACACACTGGTCACATGTGTTGTCTGAGGGTCACATGCGTCACACACTGGTCACATGTGTTGTCTGAGGGTCACATGCGTCACACACTGGTCACATGTGTTGTTTGAGGGTCACATGCGTCACACATAGGTCACATGTGTTGTCTGAGGGTCACATGGGTCACATATGTGATGTCTGAGGGCCACGTGAGTCACATACGTGTTGTCTGATGGCCACATGGATCACATGTGTTGTATGATGGCCACATGAGTCACATATGTGTTGTCTGAGTTCCACATGGGTCACATGTCTTTTCTGAGGGTCACGTGTGTTGTCTGAGGGTCGCATGGGTCATATGTGTTGTCTGAGGGCCAAATGGGTCGCATATGTGTTGTCTGATCGCCACATGGTTCACACGTGTTGTCTGGGGGCCACATGGGTCACATATGTGTTGTCTAAGGGTCACATGGGTCACATGTGTTGCCTGAGGGCCACATAGTTCACACGTGCTGTCTAAGGGCCACATGGATTCACATGTGTTGTCTGATGGCCACATGGGTCACATATCTGTTGTCTGAGGGTCACGTGTGTTGTCTGAGGGTCGCATGGGTCATATGTGTTGTCTGAGGGCCACATAGGTCACACATGTGTTGTCTGAGGGCCACATCGGTCACATATGTGTTGTCTGAGGGTCACATGTATCACATATGTGTTGTCTGAGGGCCACATGGGTCACATATGTGATGTCTGAGGGCCAGATGGGTCACAGATGTGTTGTCTGAGGGCCAGATGGGTCACATATGTGTTGTCTGAGGACCACATGAGTCACACATTTGCTGTCTGAGGGCCACATGGGTCACATATGTGTTGTCTGATGGCCACATGGGTCACATGTGTTGTCTGAGGGCCACACATGACAACTAATTGCGCACATTACAACTAATTTTACATGCTCGCGCTGTAAAAACCCTTGTGCGGCCCGCAGGTATGCTTGTAAAGGGCCGCGTGTTTGACATGCCCGATTTACAGCTTATATTTATGTAGGTTTTTCAGGTATTTTAAGCATAGGGCCCCTAATCCACAATTTTCCTGTAACAGCTCACACCTATGTAGGTTCAGCTAGCATCCTATAAGGTTGCATCTCGTAGTAGGTTTCTGGGATGTATTAATGATAGAGACCCTAATCCTATCATACTGTTGTTACAGCTCACCCTTATGTATGTCTAGCTGGCCTCATATGAGGTTACATCTCATAAGGGGTTTCTCATGTGTTTTAATGATAGGGGCCCCAGTCTTATGTTGTTGTCACAGCTCACATCTATGTAGGTTTAGCTGGCCTCCTAAAAGGTATCTCATAGTAAATTTCTTGGATGTTTTAATGACAGGGACCCCAGTCCTATCATGTTGTTGTTACAGCTCACACCTAGATAGGTTTAGCTGGCCGCATACGAGGTTAGGGATCCCAGTCCTAACATCATGTTACCGCTCACATCTATGAAGGTTTAGCTAACCTA
>CAXHJY010000864.1:60000-77500 GCA_964016885.1 Eledone cirrhosa
GAAGAAAGAAACATCCACGGATCAAATCAAGGACACAATGTTTCCATTGGTCTTTCCATTGTTGATACTATCTGCTGGTCACTACTGGCAGAAGAAAGAAACAGCCTCGGATCAAACCAAGGACACAATGTTTCCATTGGTCTTTCCATTGCTGATACTATCTGCTGGTCACTACTGGCAGAAGATAGAAACAGCCTCGGATCAAACCAAGGACACAATGTTTCCATTGGTCTTTCCATTGTTGATACTATCTGCTGGTCACTACTAGCAGAAGAAAGAAACAGCCTCGGATCAAACCGAGGACACAATGTTTCCATTGGTCTTTCCATTGTTGATACTATCTGCTGATCACTACTGGCAGAAGAAAGAAACATCCTTGGATCAAACCAAGGACACAATGTTTCCATTGTTGATACTATCTGCTGGTCACTACTGGCAGAAGAAAGAAACAGCCTCGGATCAAACCAAGGACAATGTTTCCATTGGTCTTTCCATTGTTGATACTATCTGCTGGTCACTACTGGCAGAAGAAAGAAACAGCCTCGGATCAAACCAAGGACAATGTTTCCATTGGTCTTTCCATTGTTGATACTATCTGCTGGTCACTACTGGCAGAAGAAAGAAACAGCCTCGGATCAAACCAAGGACAATGTTTCCATTGGTCTTTCCATTGTTGATACTATCTGCTGGTCACTACTGGCAGAAGAAAGAAACAGCCTCGGATCAAACCAAGGACAATGTTTCCATTGGTCTTTCCATTGTTGATACTATCTGCTGATCACTACTGGCAGAAGAAAGAAACAGCCTCGGATCAAACCAAGGACAATGTTTCCATTGGTCTTTCCATTGCTGATACTATCTGCTGGTCACTACTGGCAGAAGAAAGAAACAGCCTCGGATCAAACCAAGGACAATGTTTCCATTGGTCTTTCCATTGTTGATACTATCTGCTGGTCACTACTGGCAGAAGAAAGAAACAGCCTCGGATCAAACCAAGGACAATGTTTCCATTGGTCTTTCCATTGTTGATACTATCTGCTGGTCACTACTGGCAGAAGAAAGAAACAGCCTCGGATCAAACCAAGGACAATGTTTCCATTGGTCTTTCCATTGTTGATACTATCTGCTGGTCACTACTGGCAGAAGAAAGAAACAGCCTCGGATCAAACCAAGGACAATGTTTCCATTGGTCTTTCCATTGTTGATACTATCTGCTGGTCACTACTGGCAGAAGAAAGAAACAGCCTCGGATCAAACCAAGGACAATGTTTCCATTGGTCTTTCCATTGTTGATACTATCTGCTGGTCACTACTGGCAGAAGAAAGAAACAGCCTCGGATCAAACCAAGGACAATGTTTCCATTGGTCTTTCCATTGTTGATACTATCTGCTGGTCACTACTGGCAGAAGAAAGAAACAGCCTCGGATCAAACCAAGGACAATGTTTCCATTGGTCTTTCCATTGTTGATACTATCTGCTGGTCACTACTGGCAGAAGAAAGAAACAGCCTCGGATCAAACCAAGGACAATGTTTCCATTGGTCTTTCCATTGTTGATACTATCTGCTGGTCACTACTGGCAGAAGAAAGAAACAGCCTCGGATCAAACCAAGGACAATGTTTCCATTGGTCTTTCCATTGTTGATACTATCTGCTGGTCACTACTGGCAGAAGAAAGAAACAGCCTCGGATCAAACCAAGGACAATGTTTCCATTGGTCTTTCCATTGTTGATACTATCTGCTGGTCACTACTGGCAGAAGAAAGAAACAGCCTCGGATCAAACCAAGGACAATGTTTCCATTGGTCTTTCCATTGTTGATACTATCTGCTGGTCACTACTGGCAGAAGAAAGAAACAGCCTCGGATCAAACCAAGGACAATGTTTCCATTGGTCTTTCCATTGTTGATACTATCTGCTGGTCACTACTGGCAGAAGAAAGAAACAGCCTCGGATCAAACCAAGGACAATGTTTCCATTGGTCTTTCCATTGTTGATACTATCTGCTGGTCACTACTGGCAGAAGAAAGAAACAGCCTCGGATCAAACCAAGGACAATGTTTCCATTGGTCTTTCCATTGTTGATACTATCTGCTGGTCACTACTGGCAGAAGAAAGAAACAGCCTCGGATCAAACCAAGGACAATGTTTCCATTGGTCTTTCCATTGTTGATACTATCTGCTGGTCACTACTGGCAGAAGAAAGAAACAGCCTCGGATCAAACCAAGGACAATGTTTCCATTGGTCTTTCCATTGTTGATACTATCTGCTGGTCACTACTGGCAGAAGAAAGAAACAGCCTCGGATCAAACCAAGGACAATGTTTCCATTGGTCTTTCCATTGTTGATACTATCTGCTGGTCACTACTGGCAGAAGAAAGAAACAGCCTCGGATCAAACCAAGGACAATGTTTCCATTGGTCTTTCCATTGTTGATACTATCTGCTGGTCACTACTGGCAGAAGAAAGAAACAGCCTCGGATCAAACCAAGGACAATGTTTCCATTGGTCTTTCCATTGTTGATACTATCTGCTGGTCACTACTGGCAGAAGAAAGAAACAGCCTCGGATCAAACCAAGGACAATGTTTCCATTGGTCTTTCCATTGTTGATACTATCTGCTGGTCACTACTGGCAGAAGAAAGAAACAGCCTCGGATCAAACCAAGGACAATGTTTCCATTGGTCTTTCCATTGTTGATACTATCTGCTGGTCACTACTGGCAGAAGAAAGAAACAGCCTCGGATCAAACCAAGGACAATGTTTCCATTGGTCTTTCCATTGTTGATACTATCTGCTGGTCACTACTGGCAGAAGAAAGAAACAGCCTCGGATCAAACCAAGGACAATGTTTCCATTGGTCTTTCCATTGTTGATACTATCTGCTGGTCACTACTGGCAGAAGAAAGAAACAGCCTCGGATCAAACCAAGGACAATGTTTCCATTGGTCTTTCCATTGTTGATACTATCTGCTGGTCACTACTGGCAGAAGAAAGAAACAGCCTCGGATCAAACCAAGGACAATGTTTCCATTGGTCTTTCCATTGTTGATACTATCTGCTGGTCACTACTGGCAGAAGAAAGAAACAGCCTCGGATCAAACCAAGGACAATGTTTCCATTGGTCTTTCCATTGTTGATACTATCTGCTGGTCACTACTGGCAGAAGAAAGAAACAGCCTCGGATCAAACCAAGGACAATGTTTCCATTGGTCTTTCCATTGTTGATACTATCTGCTGGTCACTACTGGCAGAAGAAAGAAACAGCCTCGGATCAAACCAAGGACAATGTTTCCATTGGTCTTTCCATTGTTGATACTATCTGCTGATCACTACTGGCAGAAGAAAGAAACAGCCTCGGATCAAACCAAGGACAATGTTTCCATTGGTCTTTCCATTGTTGATACTATCTGCTGGTCACTACTGGCAGAAGAAAGAAACAGCCTCGGATCAAACCAAGGACAATGTTTCCATTGGTCTTTCCATTGTTGATACTATCTGCTGGTCACTACTGGCAGAAGAAAGAAACAGCCTCGGATCAAACCAAGGACAATGTTTCCATTGGTCTTTCCATTGTTGATACTATCTGCTGGTCACTACTGGCAGAAGAAAGAAACAGCCTCGGATCAAACCAAGGACAATGTTTCCATTGGTCTTTCCATTGTTGATACTATCTGCTGATCACTACTGGCAGAAGAAAGAAACAGCCTCGGATCAAACCAAGGACAATGTTTCCATTGGTCTTTCCATTGTTGATACTATCTGCTGGTCACTACTGGCAGAAGAAAGAAACAGCCTCGGATCAAACCAAGGACAATGTTTCCATTGGTCTTTCCATTGTTGATACTATCTGCTGGTCACTACTGGCAGAAGAAAGAAACAGCCTCGGATCAAACCAAGGACACAATGTTTCCATTGGTCTTTCCATTGTTGATACTATCTGCTGGTCACTACTGGCAGAAGAAAGAAACAGCCTCGGATCAAACCAAGGACAATGTTTCCATTGCTCTTTCCATTGTTGATACTATCTGCTGGTCACTACTGGCAGAAGAAAGAAACAGCCTCGGATCAAACCAAGGACAATGTTTCCATTGGTCTTTCCATTGTTGATACTATCTGCTGATCACTACTGGCAGAAGAAAGAAACAGCCTCGGATCAAACCAAGGACAATGTTTCCATTGGTCTTTCCATTGTTGATACTATCTGCTGATCACTACTGGCAGAAGAAAGAAACAGCCTCGGATCAAACCAAGGACAATGTTTCCATTGGTCTTTCCATTGTTGATACTATCTGCTGATCACTACTGGCAGAAGAAAGAAACAGCCTCGGATCAAACCAAGGACAATGTTTCCATTGGTCTTTCCATTGTTGATACTATCTGCTGATCACTACTGGCAGAAGAAAGAAACAGCCTCGGATCAAACCAAGGACAATGTTTCCATTGGTCTTTCCATTGTTGATACTATCTGCTGGTCACTACTGGCAGAAGAAAGAAACAGCCTCGGATCAAACCAAGGACACAATGTTTCCATTGGTCTTTCCATTGTTGATACTATCTGCTGGTCACTACTGGCAGAAGAAAGAAACAGCCTCGGATCAAACCAAGGACAATGTTTCCATTGGTCTTTCCATTGTTGATACTATCTGCTGGTCACTACTGGCAGAAGAAAGAAACAGCCTCGGATCAAACCAAGGACACAATGTTTCCATTGGTCTTTCCATTGCTGATACTATCTGCTGGTCACTACTGGCAGAAGAAAGAAACAGCCTCGGATCAAACCAAGGACAATGTTTCCATTGGTCTTTCCATTGTTGATACTATCTGCTGGTCACTACTGGCAGAAGAAAGAAACAGCCTCGGATCAAACCAAGGACACAATGTTTCCATTGGTCTTTCCATTGTTGATACTATCTGCTGGTCACTACTGGCAGAAGAAAGAAACAGCCTCGGATCAAACCAAGGACAATGTTTCCATTGGTCTTTCCATTGTTGATACTATCTGCTGGTCACTACTGGCAGAAGAAAGAAACAGCCTCGGATCAAACCAAGGACACAATGTTTCCATTGGTCTTTCCATTGCTGATACTATCTGCTGGTCACTACTGGCAGAAGAAAGAAACAGCCTCGGATCAAACCAAGGACAATGTTTCCATTGGTCTTTCCATTGTTGATACTATCTGCTGGTCACTACTGGCAGAAGAAAGAAACAGCCTCGGATCAAACCAAGGACACAATGTTTCCATTGGTCTTTCCATTGTTGATACTATCTGCTGGTCACTACTGGCAGAAGAAAGAAACAGCCTCGGATCAAACCAAGGACACAATGTTTCCATTGGTCTTTCCATTGTTGATACTATCTGCTGGTCACTACTGGCAGAAGAAAGAAACAGCCTCGGATCAAACCAAGGACACAATGTTTCCATTGGTCTTTCCATTGTTGATACTATCTGCTGGTCACTACTGGCAGAAGAAAGAAACATCCTCGGATCAAATCAAGGACACAATGTTTACATTGGTCTTTCCATTGTTGATACTATCTGCTGGTCACTACTGGCAGAAGAAAGAAACAGCATCGGATCAAATCAAGGACACAATGTTTCCATTGGTCTTTCCATTGTTGATACTATCTGCTGGTCACTACTGGTAGAAGAAAGAAACAGCCTCGGATCAAACCAAGGACAATGTTTCCATTGGTCTTTCCATTGTTGATACTATCTGCTGGTCACTACTGGCAGAAGAAAGAAACAGCCTCGGATCAAACCAAGGACACAATGTTTCCATTGGTCTTTCCATTGTTGATACTATCTGCTGGTCACTACTGGCAGAAGAAAGAAACAGCCTCGGATCAAACCAAGGACACAATGTTTCCATTGGTCTTTCCATTGTTGATACTTTCTGCTGGTCACTACTGGCAGAAGAAAGAAACAGCCTCGGATCAAACCAAGGACACAATGTTTCCATTGGTCTTTCCATTGTTGATACTATCTGCTGGTCACTACTGGCAGAAGAAAGAAACATCCTCGGATCAAATCAAGGACACAATGTTTACATTGGTCTTTCCATTGTTGATACTATCTGCTGGTCACTACTGGCAGAAGAAAGAAACAGCATCGGATCAAATCAAGGACACAATGTTTCCATTGGTCTTTCCATTGTTGATACTATCTGCTGGTCACTACTGGTAGAAGAAAGAAACAGCCTCGGATCAAACCAAGGACAATGTTTCCATTGGTCTTTCCATTGTTGATACTATCTGCTGGTCACTACTGGCAGAAGAAAGAAACAGCCTCGGATCAAACCAAGGACACAATGTTTCCATTGGTCTTTCCATTGTTGATACTATCTGCTGGTCACTACTGGCAGAAGAAAGAAACAGCCTCGGATCAAACCAAGGACACAATGTTTCCATTGGTCTTTCCATTGTTGATACTATCTGCTGGTCACTACTGGCAGAAGAAAGAAACAGCCTCGGATCAAACCAAGGACACAATGTTTCCATTGGTCTTTCCATTGTTGATACTATCTGCTGGTCACTACTGGCAGAAGAAAGAAACATCCTCGGATCAAATCAAGGACACAATGTTTACATTGGTCTTTCCATTGTTGATACTATCTGCTGGTCACTACTGGCAGAAGAAAGAAACAGCATCGGATCAAATCAAGGACACAATGTTTCCATTGGTCTTTCCATTGTTGATACTATCTGCTGGTCACTACTGGCAGAAGAAAGAAACAGCCTCGGATCAAACCAAGGACACAATGTTTACATTGGTCTTTCCATTGTTGATACTATCTGCTGGTCACTACTGGCAGAAGAAAGAAACAGCCTCGGATCAAACAAAGGACACAATGTTTCCATTGGTCTTTCCATTGTTGATACTATCTGCTGGTCACTACTGGCAGAAGAAAGAAACATCCTCGGATCAAATCAAGGACACAATGTTTCCATTGGTCTTTCCATTGTTGATACTATCTGCTGGTCACTACTGGCAGAAGAAAGAAACATCCTCGGATCAAATCAAGGACACAATGTTTACATTGGTCTTTCCATTGTTGATACTATCTGCTGGTCACTACTGGCAGAAGAAAGAAACAGCCTCGGATCAAACCAAGGACACAATGTTTACATTGGTCTTTCCATTGTTGATACTATCTGCTGGTCACTACTGGCAGAAGAAAGAAACAGCCTCGGATCAAACAAAGGACAATGTTTTCATTGGTCTTTCCATTGTTGATACTATCTGCTGATCACTACTGGCAGAAGAAAGAAACAGCCTCGGATCAAACCAAGGACAATGTTTCCATTGGTCTTTCCATTGTTGATACTATCTGCTGGTCACTACTGGCAGAAGAAAGAAACATCCTCGGATCAAATCAAGGACACAATGTTTCCATTGATCTTTCCATTGTTGATACTATCTGCTGAGCACTACTGGCAGAAGAAAGAAACAGCCTCGGATCAAACAAAGGACAATGTTTTCATTGGTCTTTCCATTGTTGATACTATCTGCTGATCACTACTGGCAGAAGAAAGAAACAGCCTCGGATCAAACCAAGGACAATGTTTCCATTGGTCTTTCCATTGTTGATACTATCTGCTGATCACTACTGGCAGAAGAAAGAAACAGCCTCGGATCAAACCAAGGACAATGTTTCCATTGGTCTTTCCATTGTTGATACTATCTGCTGGTCACTACTGGCAGAAGAAAGAATCATCCTCGGATCTAATCAAGGACACAATGTTTACATTGGTC
Organism: Eledone cirrhosa; assembly: GCA_964016885.1. Lineage (NCBI taxonomy): Eukaryota > Metazoa > Mollusca > Cephalopoda > Octopoda > Eledonidae > Eledone > Eledone cirrhosa. Next base: position 67,759 of record CAXHJY010000864.1, read on the forward strand.
TTTCCATTGTTGATACTATCTGCTGGTCACTACTGGCAGAAGAAAGAAACAGCATCGGATCAAATCAAGGACACAATGTTTCCATTGGTCTTTCCATTGTTGATACTATCTGCTGGTCACTACTGGCAGAAGAAAGAAACAGCCTCGGATCAAACCAAGGACACAATGTTTCCATTGGTCTTTCCATTGTTGATACTATCTGCTGGTCACAACTGGCAGAAGAAAGAAACATCCTCGGATCAAATCAAGGACACAATGTTTCCATTGGTCTTTCCATTGTTGATACTATCTGCTGGTCACTACTGGCAGAAGAAAGAAACATCCTCGGATCAAATCAAGGACACAATGTTTACATTGGTCTTTCCATTGTTGATACTATCTGCTGGTCACTACTGGCAGAAGAAAGAAACAGCCTCGGATCAAACCAAGGACACAATGTTTACATTGGTCTTTCCATTGTTGATACTATCTGCTGGTCACTACTGGCAGAAGAAAGAAACAGCCTCGGATCAAATCAAGGACACAATGTTTCCATTGGTCTTTCCATTGTTGATACTATCTGCTGGTCACTACTGGCAGAAGAAAGAAACAGCCTCGGATCAAACCAAGGACACAATGTTTACATTGGTCTTTCCATTGCTGATACTATCTGCTGGTCACTACTGGCAGAAGAAAGAAACAGCCTCGGATCAAACCAAGGACAATGTTTCCATTGGTCTTTCCATTGCTGATACTATCTGCTGGTCACTACTGGCAGAAGAAAGAAACAGCCTCGGATCAAACCAAGGACAATGTTTCCATTGGTCTTTCCATTGTTGATACTATCTGCTGATCACTACTGGCAGAAGAAAGAAACAGCCTCGGATCAAACCAAGGACAATGTTTCCATTGGTCTTTCCATTGCTGATACTATCTGCTGGTCACTACTGGCAGAAGAAAGAAACATCCTCGGATCAAATCAAGGACACAATGTTTCCATTGGTCTTTCCATTGTTGATACTATCTGCTGGTCACTACTGGCAGAAGAAAGAAACATCCTCGGATCAAATCAAGGACACAATGTTTCCATTGGTCTTTCCATTGTTGATACTATCTGCTGAGCACTACTGGCAGAAGAAAGAAACAGCCTCGGATCAAACAAAGGACAATGTTTTCATTGGTCTTTCCATTGTTGATACTATCTGCTGATCACTACTGGCAGAAGAAAGAAACAGCCTCGGATCAAACCAAGGACAATGTTTCCATTGGTCTTTCCATTGTTGATACTATCTGCTGATCACTACTGGCAGAAGAAAGAAACAGCCTCGGATCAAACCAAGGACAATGTTTCCATTGGTCTTTCCATTGTTGATACTATCTGCTGGTCACTACTGGCAGAAGAAAGAAACAGCCTCGGATCAAACCAAGGACACAATGTTTCGATTGGTCTTTCCATTGTTGATACTATCTGCTGAGCACTACTGGCAGAAGAAAGAAACAGCCTCGGATCAAACCAAGGACACAATGTTTCCATTGGTCTTTCCATTGTTGATACTATCTGCTGGTCACTACTGGCAGAAGAAAGAAACATCCTCGGATCAAACCAAGGACACAATGTTTTCATTGGTCTTTCCATTGTTGATACTATCTGCTGGTCACTACTGGCAGAAGAAAGAAACAGCCTCGGATCAAATCAAGGACACAATGTTTCCATTGGTCTTTCCATTGTTGATTCTATCTGCTGGTCACTACTGGCAGAAGAAAGAAACATCCTTGGATCAAACCAAGAACACAATGTTTTCATTGGTCTTTCCATTGTTGATACTATCTGCTGGTCACTACTGGCAGAAGAAAGAAACAGCCTCGGATCAAACCAAGGACAATGTTTTCATTGGTCTTTCCATTGTTGATACTATCTGCTGATCACTACTGGCAGAAGAAAGAAACAGCCTCGGATCTAACCAAGGACAATGTTTCCATTGGTCTTTCCATTGTTGATACTATCTGCTGATCACTACTGGCAGAAGAAAGAAACAGCCTCGGATTAAACCAAGGACACAATGTTTTCATTGGTCTTTCCATTGTTGATACTATCTGCTGGTCACTACTGGCAGAAGAAAGAAACAGCCTCGGATCAAACCAAGGACACAATGTTTTCATTGGTCTTTCCATTGTTGATACTATCTGCTGAGCACTATTGGCAGAAGAAAGAAACATCCTCAGATCAAACCAAGGACAATGTTTCCATTGGTCTTTCCATTGTTGATACTATCTGCTGATCACTACTGGCAGAAGAAAGAAACAGCCTCGGATCAAACCAAGGACACAATGTTTTCATTGGTCTTTCCATTGTTGATACTATCTGCTGAGCACTATTGGCAGAAGAAAGAAACTTCCTCGGATCAAACCAAGGACACAATGTTTCCATTGGTCTTTCCATTGTTGATACTATCTGCTGGTCACTACTGGCAGAAGAAAGAAACTTCCTCGGATCAAACCAAGGACACAATGTTTCCATTGGTCTTTCCATTGTTGATACTATCTGCTGAGCACTATTGGCAGAAGAAAGAAACATCCTCGGATCAAACCAAGGACAATGTTTTCATTGGTCTTTCCATTGTTGATACTATCTGCTGGTCACTACTGGCAGAAGAAAGAAACATCCTCGGATCAAATCAAGGACACAATGTTTCCATTGGTCTTTCCATTGTTGATACTATCTGCTGGTCACTACTGGCAGAAGAAAGAAACATCCTCGGATCAAATCAAGGACACAATGTTTCCATTGGTCTTTCCATTGTTGATACTATCTGCTGAGCACTACTGGCAGAAGAAAGAAACAGCCTCGGATCAAACAAAGGACAATGTTTTCATTGGTCTTTCCATTGTTGATACTATCTGCTGATCACTACTGGCAGAAGAAAGAAACAGCCTCGGATCAAACCAAGGACAATGTTTCCATTGGTCTTTCCATTGTTGATACTATCTGCTGGTCACTACTGGCAGAAGAAAGAAACAGCCTCGGATCAAACCAAGGACAATGTTTCCATTGGTCTTTCCATTGTTGATACTATCTGCTGATCACTACTGGCAGAAGAAAGAAACAGCCTCGGATCAAACCAAGGACACAATGTTTTCATTGGTCTTTCCATTGTTGATACTATCTGCTGAGCACTATTGGCAGAAGAAAGAAACTTCCTCGGATCAAACCAAGGACACAATGTTTCCATTGGTCTTTCCATTGTTGATACTATCTGCTGGTCACTACTGGCAGAAGAAAGAAACTTCCTCGGATCAAACCAAGGACACAATGTTTCCATTGGTCTTTCCATTGTTGATACTATCTGCTGAGCACTATTGGCAGAAGAAAGAAACATCCTCGGATCAAACCAAGGACAATGTTTTCATTGGTCTTTCCATTGTTGATACTATCTGCTGGTCACTACTGGCAGAAGAAAGAAACATCCTCGGATCAAATCAAGGACACAATGTTTCCATTGGTCTTTCCATTGTTGATACTATCTGCTGGTCACTACTGGCAGAAGAAAGAAACATCCTCGGATCAAATCAAGGACACAATGTTTCCATTGGTCTTTCCATTGTTGATACTATCTGCTGAGCACTACTGGCAGAAGAAAGAAACAGCCTCGGATCAAACAAAGGACAATGTTTTCATTGGTCTTTCCATTGTTGATACTATCTGCTGATCACTACTGGCAGAAGAAAGAAACAGCCTCGGATCAAACCAAGGACAATGTTTCCATTGGTCTTTCTATTGTTGATACTATCTGCTGATCACTACTGGCAGAAGAAAGAAACAGCCTCGGATCAAACCAAGGACAATGTTTCCATTGGTCTTTCCATTGTTGATACTATCTGCTGGTCACTACTGGCAGAAGAAAGAAACATCCTCGGATCAAACCAAGGACACAATGTTTCCATTGGTCTTTCCATTATTGATACTATCTGCTGGTCACTACTGGCAGAAGAAAAACATCCTCGGATCAAACCAAGGACACAATGTTTTCATTGGTCTTTCCATTGTTGATACTATCTGCTGGTCACTACTGGCAGAAGAAAGAAACAGCCTCGGATCAAACCAAGGACACAATGTTTCCATTGGTCTTTCCATTGTTGATACTATCTGCTGAGCACTACTGGCAGAAGAAAGAAACAGCCTCGGATCAAACCAAGGACACAATGTTTCCATTGGTCTTTCCATTGTTGATACTATCTGCTGGTCACTACTGGCAGAAGAAAGAAACAGCCTCGGATCAAACCAAGGACACAATGTTTCCATTGGTCTTTCCATTGTTGATACTATCTGCTGGTCACTACTGGCAGAAGAAAGAAACAGCCTCGGATCAAACCAAGGACACAATGTTTCCATTGGTCTTTCCATTGTTGATACTATCTGCTGGTCACTACTGGCAGAAGAAAGAAACATCCTCGGATCAAATCAAGGACACAATGTTTACATTGGTCTTTCCATTGTTGATACTATCTGCTGGTCACTACTGGCAGAAGAAAGAAACAGCATCGGATCAAATCAAGGACACAATGTTTCCATTGGTCTTTCCATTGTTGATACTATCTGCTGGTCACTACTGGCAGAAGAAAGAAACATCCTCGGATCAAATCAAGGACACAATGTTTACATTGGTCTTTCCATTGTTGATACTATCTGCTGGTCACTACTGGCAGAAGAAAGAAACAGCCTCGGATCAAATCAAGGACACAATGTTTCCATTGGTCTTTCCATTGTTGATACTATCTGCTGGTCACTACTGGCAGAAGAAAGAAACAGTCTCGGATCAAACCAAGGACACAATGTTTCCATTGGTCTTTCCATTGTTGATACTATCTGCTGGTCACTACTGGCAGAAGAAAGAAACAGCCTCGGATCAAACCAAGGACACAATGTTTCCATTGGTCTTTCCATTGTTGATACTATCTGCTGGTCACTACTGGCAGAAGAAAGAAACATCCTCGGATCAAACCAAGGACACAATGTTTTCATTGGTCTTTCCATTGTTGATACTATCTGCTGGTCACTACTGGCAGAAGAAAGAAACAGCCTCGGATCAAACCAAGGACACAATGTTTCCATTGGTCTTTCCATTGCTGATACTATCTGCTGGTCACTACTGGCAGAAGAAAGAAACATCCTCGGATCAAACCAAGGACACAATGTTTTCATTGGTCTTTCCATTGTTGATACTATCTGCTGGTCACTACTGGCAGAAGAAAGAAACATCCTCGGATCAAATCAAGGACACAATGTTTCCATTGGTCTTTCCATTGTTGATACTATCTGCTGGTCACTACTGGCAGAAGAAAGAAACATCCTCGGATCAAATCAAGGACACAATGTTTCCATTGGTCTTTCCATTGTTGATACTATCTGCTGAGCACTACTGGCAGAAGAAAGAAACAGCCTCGGATCAAACAAAGGACAATGTTTTCATTGGTCTTTCCATTGTTGATACTATCTGCTGATCACTACTGGCAGAAGAAAGAAACAGCCTCGGATCAAACCAAGGACACAATGTTTCCATTGGTCTTTCCATTGTTGATACTATCTGCTGGTCACTACTGGCAGAAGAAAGAAACAGCCTCGGATCAAACCAAGGACACAATGTTTCCATTGGTCTTTCCATTGTTGATACTATCTGCTGGTCACTACTGGCAGAAGAAAGAAACAGCCTCGGATCAAACCAAGGACACAATGTTTCCATTGTTGATACTATCTGCTGGTCACTACTGGCAGAAGAAAGAAACATCCTCGGATCAAACCAAGGACACAATGTTTCCATTGGTCTTTCCATTGTTGATACTATCTGCTGGTCACTACTGGCAGAAGAAAGAAACATCCTCGGATCAAACCAAGGACACAATGTTTCCATTGGTCTTTCCATTGTTGATACTATCTGCTGGTCACTACTGGCAGAAGAAAGAAACATCCTCGGATCAAATCAAGGACACAATGTTTCCATTGGTCTTTCCATTGTTGATACTATCTGCTGATCACTACTGGCAGAAGAAAGAAACATCCTCGGATCAAATCAAGGACACAATGTTTCCATTGGTCTTTCCATTGTTGATACTATCTGCTGATCACTACTGGCAGAAGAAAGAAACATCCTCGGATCAAATCAAGGACACAATGTTTCCATTGGTCTTTCCATTGTTGATACTATCTGCTGATCACTACTGGCAGAAGAAAGAAACATCCTCGGATCAAATCAAGGATACAATGTTTCCATTGGTCTTTCCATTGTTGATACTATCTGCTGATCACTACTGGCAGAAGAAAGAAACATCCTCGGATCAAACCAAGGACACAATGTTTCCATTGGTCTTTCCATTGTTGATACTATCTGCTGATCACTACTGGCAGAAGAAAGAAACATCCTCGGATCAAACCAAGGACACAATGTTTCCATTGGTCTTTCCATTGTTGATACTATCTGCTGATAACTACTGGCAGAAGAAAGAAACGTCCTCAGATCAAATCAAGGACACAATGTTTCCATTGGTCTTTCCATTGTTGATACTATCTGCTGGACACTACTGGCAGAAGAAAGAAACATCCTCGGATCAAACCAAGGACACAATGTTTCCATTGGTCTTTCCATTGTTGATACTATCTGCTGATCACTACTGGCAGAAGAAAGAAACATCCTCGGATCAAATCAAGGACACAATGTTTCCATTGGTCTTTCCATTGTTGATACTATCTGCTGATCACTACTGGCAGAAGAAAGAAACATCCTCGGATCAAATCAAGGACACAATGTTTCCATTGGTCTTTCCATTGTTGATACTATCTGCTGATCACTACTGGCAGAAGAAAGAAACATCCTCGGATCAAACCAAGGACACAATGTTTCCATTGGTCTTTCCATTGTTGATACTATCTGCTGATAACTACTGGCAGAAGAAAGAAACATCCTCGGATCAAACCAAGGACACAATGTTTCCATTGGTCTTTCCATTGTTGATACTATCTGCTGATAACTACTGGCAGAAGAAAGAAACAGCCTCGGATCAAATCAAGGACACAATGTTTCCATTGGTCTTTCCATTGTTGATACTACCTGCTGATCACAACTACTGGCAGAAGTAAACAGCATATCCTTGGTTCACACTAAGGGCTCAATGTTTCCATTGGTCTTTCTATTGCGGATACTATCTGTTGGTTACAACTACTGACAGAAAAAAGAAACTTAACCTCGGATCAGATCAAGGAATCAATGTTTCCATTGGTCATTCTATTGCTGATGCTATCTGTTAATCACAACTCCTGGCAGAAGAAAGAGAGATCTGAACTCAGAACGCATTGAGCCGTATAGAGATATCGCAAAGAACCCCGCTCGACTCTTTAACAATTGCGCCATAACCCCACGCTTCAAGGATTCGACTGGTACTTGATTTATTGACCCTAAAACAATGAAAAGTAAAATTGACCTCGGTAGGATTTGAACTCAGACCACAGAGTCATAACAAATATCGTGGCATTTGATCCGACGACCTAATGATTCGACCAATTCGTTCTCCACTTATAGCACACAAATATAGACACTCGCACAGACACGTGTATATAAATGTGTGTGTGTGTGTGCGTGTTGTCACGTTGCACACACATTCTCATCTAAAGCCAACAACTTCATACTTTCGGACGCACACCTACAGTAACATTCACACACGCAAATACAGACACATACATACTTACCGAAACACGTGTACAGACATACAGAAACATGCACACGCTCATACACGTACAGGAATATAGAAAGCCACACACACGTACAATCACATACAAACACACACACAGAGTCTCAGCACTGTGATGTGTCTATGATCCATACAAACACCAACACACACAGAGAGAAAAACACACACAAATAAATACATACTAACACACAAACATACACACACACAAACACCCACAAAGACACACACACGCATACAGTTACACCTCTGTGTATGTGTTTATGTCTATGATCCTATATGCTGTGATGCGAGATCTCATCCGAGTGAGGCGATCTATCGTGAAATATCAGTGATATTTGTTCACCGCCAGAGGGCAGGGGCGTGCTGTTCGTTACAGCTAATAGTCACGCTTGAGTTGTAATCACTGACTCGTGTCGGGCGTTGAGCCACTGTTAAATGTCAAGTGTTTCTTCGCGCCTATTTCCCTGCTCTAAGATGTGGCATCAGTCAGTCGGTCTGTCTGCCTGTATGTATGTGTCTGTGTGTGTGTGTGTGATTGTGTGTGCCTGTGTGTGATTGTGTGTGCCTGTGTGTGTGTGATTGTGTGTGTGATTGTGTATGTGTGTATGATTATGTGTGTGATTGTGTGTGGGTCTTGCGTGTGGGTCTTTCTGAGTGTATCTCTTTCTGTCAGTGTGTGTGTATGTTTGTCTCTATGTGTGTGTGTGTATGTGTGTGTGATTGTGTGATTCTGTGTGTGTGTGGTGTGTGTGTGTGTGTGGTGTGTGATTGTGTGTGTGTGTCTGTGTGTGTGTCTGTGTGTGTGTCTGTGTGTGTGATTTCGTGTGTGTGTGTGTCTTGCGTGTGGGTCTTTCTGAGTGTGTGTGTTTGTCTATGTGTCTGTCTGTGTGTGTGTCTGTGTGTGTGATTGTGTGTGTGACTTGCGTGTGGGTCTTTCTGAGTGTATGTCTTTCTGTCAGTCAGTGTGTGCGTATGTTTGTCTATGTGTGTGTGTGACTGTGTCTGTGTGTGTGTGTGACTGTGTCTGTGTGTGACTGTGTGTGACTGTGTGCGTCTGTATATCTTTCTAAGTGTACCTCTTTGTCAGTTAGTGTGTGTGTATATTTGTATGCGTCTGTGTGTGTGTGACTGTGATTGTGTGTGCGATTGTGTGTGTGTGTGTGTGTGTGTGTGTGTGTGATTGTGTGTGTGTGTGTGTGTGATTGTGTGTGTGTGTGTGTGTGTGTGTGTGTGTGTGTGTGTGTGTGTGTGTGTGACTGTCAGTGTGTGTGGGTCTGTATGTGTGTGTGTATGTGGGTCTGTATGTGTGTGTGTATGTATGTCTTTCTGATTGTCAATGCGTGTGTGGGTCTGTATGTGTGTGTGTATGTCTTTCTGTCTCTCTCTCTGTGTGTGTGTGTGTGTGTGTGTCTTTGTGGACCTGTCTGTCTGTGTGTATGTATGTCTTTCTGTCTGTGTGTCTATCTGTCAGTGTGCGTGTCAGTCAGTGTGTGTGTTTGTGTGTATGCCTGTGTGTGTGTGTGTGTATGTTTGTTTTTCTGACTGTGCTTGTGTGTCAGTGTATGTGTGCCTGTGTGCGTGTGCGTGTGTGTGTGTGTCAGTCTCTGCGTGTGTGTGTGTGTGTCAGTCTCTGCGTGTGTGTATGTGTGTCAGTCTTTCAGTGGTGGTGGTGAAGGTCGTCGTTGCTATAGTTAAATTTCTTTATTAGCCACAAGGGCACAACAGAAGGGGACAAATACAAATGGGGAGTTTACATAGAGGTATATGAAAATAAAACTATTACTAAAATAACAAATAACAATTGATATCCCCAATAGGGGGGAGGCGTTACACAGGGTTGTACACACCCCGAAAAAGAATGTACAACCCTCATTTCCAGGAGCACCAAGAGTGAGTACTCCCCTCCTCTCTTTCTCTTTTTCCTCAACCTACAGGCTAATATAGAGAGAAGGCCCAACCACTCGGGCCATCTTTGCCACATTCACCCACCTTTGATAGATAGATAGATAGATATGTTTCTTTATTA
>CAXHJY010000864.1:82500-95000 GCA_964016885.1 Eledone cirrhosa
ACGCTTTCATCAGATAAAATACGAAGTGTTTTATAAATTTTGACATAACCAAGGAAAATATAACTTCACGGTTCAAATTTTCCTTGGATAGTATATATATATATATATACATATATATATGTATATATATAGAAAGGCTTCTACAAGACTAGAGCTGTTTCATTCATATATAAACATTCATATATTTATACTTATTTTCACATTTATACACATTTTTACATATACATATATATATATATATATCATATATGAATAAATATAGATATATATATAATGATATTAAATAAATGGAAACTATATTTATAAAACGATATTTATTCTATTATATATATTTCAAGGGTACCAAAACTTTGGTACGCATTCATCAGATAAAATACGAAGTGTGTTTTATAAATTTTGACATAACCAAGAAAAGAAAACTTGACCCGATAAGGTATTTTTTCTTGGATATGTCAATATTTATAAAAGAAACTTTGTATTTTATCTGATGAACGCGTATCAAAGTTTTGGTAACCCTTGAAATATATATAATTGTTTCTACTTTTGGCACAAGGCCAGCTATTACCCAGTACATTACTGGTACTTTATTTTATCGACCCCGTAAGGATGAAAGGCAAAGTTAACCTCGGCGGGATTTGAACTCAGACCGTATATATATATATACATATATATATATATATATATATATATATATGTGTGTGTGTGTGTGTGTGTATGTTCCCCGTTCAATCGGTGGTAACCACAGTAAGTAGGGTACTCAATACATTAATAGAGTTTAAACATCATGTTTAATATAGAAATGGCTTTTACAGGACTAGAACTGTTTCATTCAAGAAAATTTGGGCTTTCCTGATGATTTCTTTTGAATATTAAATATAGAAATATACATACACCCATATATATATACATCCATACACATACATCCATATATATATATTTATATATATATTTATATATATATATATATTTATATATATATATATATATTTATATATATTTAATACATAAACAGAGAAAGCTTTAAGCAATACTCCGACCGGCTTCCGTCTCACTCAACAAACATTAGGATATACCTTAGTATAATCCCAATTATACGTTTGGGGTGCTAACTATATGTATTTTGCGGATAGCCAGTTGTATTATTTTATATGAGACATAATTAAAATACATTTCTCTTTCCAAACGATCGTTTCAATATGTTTTCTACAAATTGGGAAAATAATATATAGATAATGTAGAAGCCTACACATAGTCCGTAGGAATATATGTAGGTGGGCGCTTATAAATCATCAGTGGATGCCCGACAAATATCGATATAAAAAAAACCTTACCCATATTAATGTTCAGCGATGGTACCCCTCCGTGCTAGAATGACCGCCAAATTTGAAATTCCAGCAGTCTCACAATGAGAAATCTCACACTGCCATCAAGCGGAAAGGGGAGGTCATCGCAAAACATAAAATAATAAAATAATATGCAGGCGGGTCAATTAATTCTTTCAATAATTTTAACCATGCGTGAAGAACTAAATTGGATATAAAAAAATAAATGTATGCATGTATTATTTATACACGCATATAGGTATTTTCTTAGGCTAAAAACAGAGATAAGATACCGGAAGAACAATCAATATTTCATACAAAGAATAAATACGGAAAGTCATACCTAAAAAGTATCTGGAAATATTCATCCCTGGCCAAATCAAGAGTATATTTAATACATTAACAGAGAAAGCTTTAAGCAATACTCCGACAGGCTTCCGTCTCACTCAACAAACATTAGGATATACCTTAGTATAATCCCAATTTTACGTTTGGGGTGCTAACTATACGTATTTTGCGGATAGCCAGTTGTATTATTTTATATGAGACATAATTAAAATACATCTCACTTTCCAAACGATCGTTTCATTATAAGTTTTTTACAAATTGGGAAAATAATATCCAGGTGATGTAGACATAGTCCGTAGGAATATATGTAGGTGGGCACTTATAAATCATCAGTGGATGCCCGACAAATATCGATATAAAAAAAACCTTACCGATATTAATGTTCAACGATGGTATCCCTCCGTGCCAGAATGACCGCCAAATTTGAAATTCCAGCAGTCTCACAATGAGAAATCTCACACTGCCATCAAGCGGAAAGGGGAGGTAATTGCAAAACATAAAATAATAAAATAATATGCACGCGGGTCAATTAATTCTTTCAATAATTTTAACCATGCGTGAAGTGAGTGTATATAGTTATATACTCGCCTGTGTATGCATATAGCTATATACACGATTATTTATTTATTTATTTATTTTGATCTCTTGTTATATATACACACACACGCACACAAATATATATATATATATATATATCAAGTAAGAATATTTTCGAAACAGTGAGTGGGTTTAAAATTATTAGAAATGTAAGTTATCGCCGTATTTTGACTAAAGAAATTAAAGAAATTATTTAGCCTGATAGTGGGGTTAAGAACCCTCGGAGAAATTGAAAAACATGAGTATTGACATACATGGTAGCACAGTGGTCCGGATAACCAAAGATGTGGTTTCGACTCCCGTTTATGTCAATACTCATCTTTTTCCATTTCTCCGAGGTTTCTTAACCCCACTATCAGGCTAAATAATTTCTTTAATTTCTTTAGTCAAAATACGGCGATAACTTACATTTGCTAAAAGGTGGATGAATGCGGCGAGAATGGCCCATGTAAATGGGCTTACTCTGACCATGCGCCTATAGGCTAGCTAACTTGAAGAGAGGGGTGCTCTCCCTGGGTGCCCTAGAAGCACAGGGTGGTTCAGGATTGGTGGGGTACCTGAGTCGCCCCAGGGTCGTCCACCCCCTCTCGGGGAATTTATTTTGTTATATTTATGCATAGTTTATTTTATGTTTTTTATATCTTCATTGTTAAATTAGTCTTGCCATTGTGCACTTTTACTCGACCTTATTGTAAACCCCCCACTGTCCCTGTCTTTGTATTGTCCCCTACATGTTGGCTCTTGTGGCTAATAAATGAAATCATTGGCAGTATCGGTAGAGGGTTGGACGCCATGCTTTCTAGCATAGTTACGTCCCTTTACAGTCTGAGTTCAAATCCCGCCGAGGTTAACTTTGCCTTTCATCCTTACGGGGTCGATAAAATAAAGTGCCAGTAATGTACTGGGAAAATGCTGGCCTTGTGCCTAAAGTAGAAACAATTATTATTATATATATATTTGGGTTGTTTAAATTTTTTCTTCATTTTTTATAATTTTCTAAGGGGTGGAGGAGAGGATGGGCGTGTCTTTTGTTTTGTGTGAAGAAATTATTTTTTTTATTTTGGAGTGGGTGCGGGGATGGGAACGTGTTCTTTTTGGTGGCGGGCAGTGTCTTTTTTTCTGAATTACGACATATTTCAACATATACAAATGTCTTTGATATAAGTCATGGAAGATTCTAGATTATTTTGCTGATTTTCTACGAATTTATGTGTGTATTGTGGATGGGTGTGTGTGTGTGCGCGTGTTGTGTGTATGTGTGTGTGTGAGAGAGAGAGAGTGTATGTTTTATTTGTATAGTTATTGTTTATGTATCGTGTATGTGAATGTGTGTATGTATTTATGTATGTGTGTATGTGTGTATATAGAGAGTTAGTGGTAGCGATGATGTGAGGTGTTATGTGGGCTGATGAAGAGGTGGGGTGAACAAGTGCAGTACAACAGAGAATATAGCAATGTGTGCCTATACAGATAGATAAATAGACGTTGAACCTCGAGCTGATCAATCGCGAAACGCGCGTCGCACCTGAATAAACTTAATGAAAATTTGACACCTCGTCCATATATATGTGTGCATATATATATATATATATATATATATATATATATATATATATGGAGTGTAACTTGGAGTTACTGCAGGTTCACCCTGGTGAGCACTCGATGTTTAGGTTCACTTCTGTGTTGAGGTGTAGAGCTATACAGAGTGTAATATATTTTCTACTAGCATTTTAAAAAGGGTCCGTCGAGCTGCCGATTATAGAGTCGGGTAAGATCGATACAGATCGAACCTTGAGCTGATCAGTGGCGAAACGCGCGTCACCTACCAATAAATGTAATGAAGGAGAAACCAATCGTCCTTGTTATCCTTTCAATATATATATATATATATATATATATATATATATTTATTAAAATTTGCTCTACGGTTCTTATATATTTGATATATATTTATCCTTATCGAGCCCTCTTTGGATTTTAGCCTTCAAATTTATTATTATTACTATGTATATATATATATATATAACGAAGGAAATGTGGTAAGGAACCAGGTGGACCATAACGCACTGTCGAAACGGCTTGAGCTCAGCCGTCGGGGTCCTACTCGTTCCTATATATATATATATATATATAAATGAAAGGTAGAGTTAATAACTCATACTGAAACCCTGTGTTTATTACTGCATATATATATATATATACACATATATACATAATTAATAAGTATGTGTATGTGTACATATATCTTTATGTATGTGTGGTGTGTGTTTAACTCACCCCTCGATCTTTCATCTATCTATCCATCTCCCTCACACCACCCCCTTTCTCTACCTCCTCCCCACCCCCACAGTTCTCTATGTCTTACTAACAGTTCTTCAATTTGTTTAAAGCAATGATCTTTTTTAATAGCTCCACCTCCCTCACAACCATATCTCCTCCCCTTCCTCTCTCACAACCATCCCTCCTTCTCTTCCCCCTCCTCTACCTCCTTCTCTCTCACACCCACCCCTCCTCCTCTCTCACAACCATGTATCCTCCTCCTCTCCCCTCCGGCAGTTACAAATTACGTACCCCCCCCCCCCATCAAATAAACCTCTTCAAGCTATCTTCACATTTTATTCGCCGCCATATTGTATTTTTTAGCAATTCTTTGCTTATTACTTTTCTTCTTTTTTCTATTTTATTTTTTGTTTTTATTTATTTTTGCTTCGTATGTTTTTGTTTTGTTTTGTGTTTTATTTTCTTAATTTTTGTTTTATTGTTTTTCATTTTTATTTTTATTATTTTGTTTTATTGTATTTTTATTTTGTTTTGTTTCGGTGGGATTTCGGTGTATTTTTTGGTGTGTTTTTTTTGGTGGGATTTGGGTGGGGTTTTGGTGGGTTTAAGTGAAGGGGTGTGGCTGAGTGGTTAGAGAATTTGATTCGCAATCGTGAGGTGGTGAGTTCGATTCCCGGACCTTGCGATGCGTTATGTCCTTGAGCAAGACACTTTATTTCACGTTGCTCCTTCTACCTGGAGTTGCGACCGATAGATAGTATTAGCAACTGGAAAAACACAACGGAAACATTGTTTCCTCAGTCCGATTAGACGAAAGTCGATCGTTGTTTTTTATGTGTTTTTGTGGGGGGTGAGGGGTGTTTTTTTGTGGAGGGGTGATGTGGTTTGGGGGAGTAAGTTTAGTTTTATTTTTTTTACTGTATTTAAACATTCTGAAACATCAAGCAGATTTTAGTTGTATTTGATCTTTAGGGGGAGGGGGTCTTGGTTGATTTTAGTGGGTGGTTTTGTGGGGGGGGGTTAGTTTTTTTAGAGGGGGCGACGGAGAGGGTGGTAGGTGGTGGAGGGGAGGCTCTGTAGCCTTTGGTGGGGGATGGGAGTATTTTGTTTCACCCCTCCCACCCACCCTAATTCCTTTTGGGGGAGACCTTGCACCATCTTGAACCTTACACCATCTTGAACCTTACACCATCTTGAACCTTACACCTTCTTGAGCACACACACACGCTTACATCTAATGGCGGCGGCGAGTAACTTAGGGACGGAAGAAAGCGTGGTGGTAGTGGTGATGTAGTAGTAAGGAAGTGTGGTGTGATGTGGGGTAGGGTTGTGTGGTGTGATGTGGGGTAGGGTAGGGTTGTGTGGTAGGGCAAAAGGAATCGTGGTCAGTGAGGCGTGAAAGAAAGAAAGAGAGAAAGAAAGAAGCTAGGTGGTGTCTTTGGAAGAGCAAAGGCGGGGAAACGGATGAAGTCGGGTGCTGGGCAAAACTCAAGTATGCTGCTGTAATTGTTGTTGGTGGTGGTGGTGGTGGTGTTAGGGGTGGTGGTGTTGGTGATATTGGTGGTGTTGGTGTTAGTGTTGGTGATATTGGTGGTGTTGGTGATATTGGTGGTGTTGGTGATATTGGTGGTGTTGGTGTTGGTGACATTAGTGGTGTTGGTGATATTGGTGGTGTTGGTGATATTGGTGGTGTTGGTGATATTGGTGGTGTTGGTGTTGGTGATATTGGTGGTGTTGGTGTTGGTGATATTGGTGGTGTTGGTGTTGGTGATATTGGTGGTGTTGGTGTTGGTGATATTGGTGGTGTTGGTGATATTGGTGGTGTTGGTGATATTGGTGGTGTTGGTGATATTGGTGGTGTTGGTGTTGGTGATATTAGTGGTGTTGGTGATATTGGTGGTGTTGGTGATATTGGTGGTGTTGGTGATATTGGTGGTGTTGGTGATATTGGTGGTGTTGGTGATATTGGTGGTGTTGGTGATATTGGTGGTGTTGGTGTTGGTGATATTAGTGGTGTTGGTGTTGGTGATATTGGTGGTGTTGGTGTTGGTGATATTGGTGGTGTTGGTGATATTGGTGGTGTTGGTGTTGGTGATATTGGTGGTGTTGGTGTTGGTGATATTAGTGGTGTTGGTGTTGGTGATATTAGTGGTGTTGGTGTTGGTGATATTGGTGGTGTTGGTGATATTGGTGGTGTTGGTGTTGGTGATATTAGTGGTGTTGGTGTTGGTGATATTAGTGGTGTTGGTGTTGGTGATATTAGTGGTGTTGGTGTTGGTGATATTGGTGGTGTTGGTGTTGGTGATATTAGTGGTGTTGGTGTTGGTGATATTAGTGGTGTTGGTGTTGGTGATGGTGTTGGTGTTGGTGATATTAGTGGTGTTGGTGATATTGGTGGTGTTACTGGTGGTGGTGTTGCTGTTGTTGGTGTTGTTGTTGTGGTGGTGTTGGTGGTGATGGTGATGGTGATATTGGTGGTGTTGCTGTTGTTGGTGTTGTTGTTGTGGTGATGATGATATTGGTTGTGTTACTGGTGGTGGTGGTGTTGGTGTTGTTGTTGTTGTGGTGGTGATGGTGGTGATGTTGTGGTGGTGGTGGTGGTGGTGTTTTTGTTGATGGTGGTGATGTTAATGGTGGTGTTACTGGTGGTGTTGGTGTTGGTGGTGGTGGTGGTGTTGTTGTTGGTGGTGTTGTTGTTGTGGTGGTGATGGTGGTGTTGGTGTTGATGGTGGTGTTGATGGTGGTGTTGATGGTGGTGTTAATGGTGGTGTTAGTGGTGGTGTTAGTGGTGGTGGTGGTGGGGTGACTCTTTTACTTTGCTCCGTGCCACGTGATGTCGAGGAGCAATTTATGACTCTTTGATGTTTCCGGTCCCCTAATCAAGCCCACCTCCTCCACCATCAGCATCATCACTACCTCCACCATCGTCATCATCATTATCATCATCATAAACAGCACCAACATCAAATATACACACACACACACACACACACACACACACACACACACACACACACACACAAACAGAAGTTCAGTGAAGCGAGACCATATTACCTGAAATATGACGGAAAAAATCAAAGACGAAGTGGACGAGAGAGGGGGGTGAGGGGGGGGGGAAGAGGAGACAGACAGACAGACAGACAGACAGACAGACAGACAGACAGACAGATAGAGATACATACATATATACTCACACACACATATTTACATACACACATATTATACACACACACACGCGCGCGCGCGTACGGAAAAGGAAGTTAAAAATGGACAGAAAATTGAAATTTTAAATAAAAGAAACAAAAACAGAAATCAAAAGGAAAGGAGAAATTAAAATTAGAAGAAATTTAAAAGATAACGTTTGTTTTTATATGTAATTGGAAGAAGAAGAAGAAAAGGAAAAGAAGAAAAGAAAAATGAAAAGAAAAATAAAAAGAAAAAAGAAAAAAGAAAAAAAAGAAGAAGAAGAAGAAGACTAAGGAAAACGAAAGAAGAAGAAGAAGAAGAAGAAGAAGAAGAAGAAGAAGAAGAAGAAGAAGAAGAAGAAGAAGAAGAAGAAGAAGAAGAAGAAGAAGAAGAAGAAGAAGAAAAAGACGAAAAAGAAAGAAAAAGAAGACGAAAAAGAAAGAAAAAGAAGACGAAAAAGAAAGAAAAGGAAAGAAAAAGAAGACGAAAAGAAGACGAAAACGAAACAAGTGAGTGGGGTGGGGTGGGGGAGTTGTACCACGGAAATTAAAGAGAAATTTAAAATATATCGTCTGCTTTTGTTCAGTTTTTCTTATTTCATCCGTGAAAAAATAACTTTTCTTTAAAACCTATCGTCTGCTTTTATTCATTTTTATTTCATCATCAAAAAACCTTCAAAGTTAATTGGAACACGATTTAAAATGTATGAAAGTGAATAATTAAATAAATATATATACACACACTTGTGTGTGTGTGAGAGAGAGATTGAGCGTGTGTGTGTTTGTGTGATTGTGTGTATGTGTATCAATATATATATATATATATATATGATGTGTGTATGTTTGTGTGTGTATGTATATATATATATATATAAGGTTGCGTGTATGTGTGTGTATGTTTGTGTGTGTTTGTGTGTGTTTGTGTGTGTGTGCATGTTTGTGTGTGCATGTTTGTGTGTATGTGTGTATAAGGTTGTGTGTGAGTATAAACATACATATACACATGTGTGTGTGTGTGTGTGTGTGTGTGTGTGCGCGTTTGTAAAAGAAAATTTTCTCCACATATATATATATATATATATATATGTATGTATGTATGTATAAGTGGAGGGTGTGTGAGTGTATAAACACGTGTGTGTATATATATATGTATATGATTGTGTATATCAGGTCACCAGTTGGTGCTACTGGTAACATGTATTCCAGTACAACCTGTCCCATGGTCTGGTCGTTGGCGACTAAACTGGCAACCCCACCAAGGTTTCTTGGTGAGGAGGGTGACTTTGGACATCCTGCAGGACTAAAAACAAAACCTGTCAAAGGGCAAAGGAGCTCTTAAGAGTCAATGGCCATCCAAAATCACCGGAGAGATGACCCCTTAGCCTTTGTCAAGGCAGAATTCTAGGAGAAGGAAAACTCTGATATAACACCTGCAACCCTGATGGTATCCAATGATGTTGACTTGTTCTTCTTTTTGGTAAATATCATCTTGGTTAAGAGAGTGGGACTGGTTTTGTGCAGTGCCTTTGCTCACTATAAAAGCTTCACGGCACAGGCATTGCTTTATATCTGGAGATCTCTCTGCACTTGTCATCACATGGTACCATGGGCCCAGCACTATGTGTCAATAATTGTCACAAGTGTAGTGTTTATACTAGAGTTTTCAAGTTGCTAGCTGGACTAAAAAGTCACACTCGTTCAGCGCATCGGTAGGGGTTCTCCTACATGGATATATAGTGGCCGTACTCGAAAACGAGTTGGCAGCCACCATATGATTGTGTAAGTGGGTGTAAAAGTAAAAGAAAATTTTCTGTCAACCACTCGACTTATATTTTTTCCACTGGTCAAACACGACAGCAGAATCGTGGTTATTCCTGACCAAAAAAACACACACATACGACCATGTTGGTGGCGCTGCGTCCTTCTATATACTTGAGGTGAGGGGAGATAACTACATGGTAAGTATTGAGAGAGAGAGATGAAGGGAAGGAGATTGAGTGAGAGAGAGATGAAGGGAAGGAGATTGAGTGAGATGGAGGGAGAGATAGGGAGAGATGAGGGAGAGGGGGAGAGAGAGATAAGGGAGAGATAAGGGAGAGTGGGAAAGAGAGAAAGGGAGAGTGGGAAAGAGAGAAAGGGAGAGATAAGGGAGAGTGGGAAAGAGAGAAAGGGAGAGATGAGGGAGAGAGAAAGTTCGGAAGAGAGAGAGATGGGATGAGAGAGAGAGAGAGATGGGATGAGAGAGAGAGAGAGAGAGAGAGAGAGAGAGAGAAATGGGATGAGAGAGAGAGAGAGATGGGATGAGAGAGAGAAATGGGATGAGAGAGAGAGAGAGAGAGAGATCGGCTGAGAGAGAGAGAGATCGGCTGAGAGAGAGAGAGGTGGGGAAACAGAGAGAGATCGGCTGAGAGAGAGAGAGAGAGGTGGGGGAAACAGAGAGAGATCGGCTGAGAGAGAGATGTGGGGAAACAGAGAGAGATGGCGAGAGACAGGGAGAGCGAGAGAGCGAGAGACAGGGAGAGCGAGAGAGCTAGGGTGAGAGAGAGAGAGCGAGAGAGCTAGTGTGAGAGAGAGAGCGAGAGAGCTAGGGTGAGAGAGAGAGCGAGAGAGCTAGGGCGAGAGAGAGAGAGAGCGAGAGAGAGAGAGAGAGCGAGAGAGCTAGGGTGAGAGAGAGAGCTAGGGTGAGAGAGAGAGCTAGGGTGAGAGAGAGAGCGAGAGAGCTAGGGTGAGAGAAAGACTTTACGCACCGTTTCTTGCCGTCTTGACAATTGTAGGACAGAGTTTGAAGCGTCGGTGCTTGAGAGATGGAAATACCAAGTGTGTTTTAGAGAACAACAAATTTGTGTTTTCAATCACAGGCACACACATCTCATACATATACACACATATCTATCACATACACACACACATATCTCTTACATGCACACACTCATACTGCTCACACACATCTCTCACATTTACACACCCTCATACACACAAACATCTCACACACACACACACATATATATACAAGTTTCACATATACACACACAGTTTGTGTGAGTGTACAAGAATCACACAATCACGGCCGTAACAACGAACTCAACACTAAAAAATCACATTAAAAAACAAAAGCACGAACTGAGGATGTCTGTCTGTGTGTGAGTGTGAGCTTGAATCGCTAAAGCTCGAAAAACACCCAACCGACTGTTTTCAAACTTCACACATGCAATACTTATGTTTCAGGGAGTGTTTTGAGCAAAATAAATTTCAAATTTTCAATGCCCTAGGGACCGCATTAGGCGATTTAGCGATCTCTCTCTCTATAATTCTTTGTCTTTCTCTTTTTAGATAGATATATACATATAACGTCGCGCCCTTATAATATCTGTCTGTATGTCTGCATTACGTCACTTCCCTGAGGGTGTCTGTCTGTGTGTGTGTCTGTGAGTTTGAATCCCTAAAACTCGAGAAATACCCAACCGACTTTTTTCAAACTTTACATGTGTTTCAGGGAGTGTTATGCACATTAAAAAAATTCAACTTTTTTATCCCCTAGGGCCTGCATTAGGTGAAAAACTGCGTTTTTTCAGGTTTTTAGGGATGTTTTTAGGCGTTACGTCAGGCCGATTTCCTTGAAATTGTAACTATGTATTAGTCAGTCTCTTCTTCATACCGTGAGCAAAGAAAATCCAACTTGTTTATGGCCTAGGGCCCGCATTAGGTGAAAACCTGCATTTTTCCTGCTTCATCGAAGAAAATCTTAAAGATTATCCAGCCATCAGGGTATTCGGTTTATTTTCTTTACATATTGTCCAGGCATGCATTTTTTCCACGATTAGGTCTGTTGGCGGCCCGCGTTCTAAAATACCTTATCCCGTGCAACGCCGAGTACCACTGCTAATATATATATATATATATATATATATATATATATATATAGAACACTGGAAGATAATATTCGTAGTCGTAGAACACTCAGTCCATGGGACGAGTTTGGGAGAAGCTCGGACGCTGAAGATCTGCTAAGGTGAAACAATTGTTCTCAGTATGGTGAACTAACTGTTGTGTTACTACTTCTATATATATATATAAATATATATATATATATATATATATATATATATTCATTCACATACACCCTACGAATTTTTGCCCAACCCACGGGAGGTCAAGTTATTTTATCTACAAAGTTACATTCTATAATAATACATGACAAATTTATCAAGCAGCCCTCCCCTACCTAACACATACAAATAGACATACTCCACACTACATACAAATAAACGTGTATGTATGTATGTTTATATATATATATATATATACATGGGCGTTCCTGATGATTTCCTGCGAATGAAACGGTTCTAGTCCTGTAGAAGCCATTTCTATATTAAATTTCTTGTATACACTTAAGTATTGAGTACTTTACTTATTGTTATTACCACCGGCAGATTGGCAGTATCGGAAAAGGTCGGACGCCATGCTTTGCAGCAAAGAGTTACGGCCCTTTATGGGCCGAGTTCAAATCCCGCCGAGGTTAACTTTGCATTTCATCCTTACGGGGTCGATAAAGTAAAGTACCAGTAATACACTGAGATAATTGCTGGCCTTGTGCCAAAAGTAGAAACAGTTATTACTACCGATTGAACCCACAGCATATATGTGTGTGTGTACGCGCATGCGTTTCTTTACGTTCCGTAACATCGTAGTTCGACAAAAAGAGATTTATGAGACAAAAGTATCCCATTTGCTTGAGCATGGCATGCATAGATTACTAACGCTTGGAAAT
>CAXHJY010000864.1:107500-110692 GCA_964016885.1 Eledone cirrhosa
GTATATATATATATGTGTGTGTATGTTGGTCGCTGTGTCAGTGTGTGTGTATATATATATATTTGTTGGTGTCTGTGTGTATATATATATATTTGTTGGTGTCAGTGTGTATATATATATATATATGTTGGTGTCAGTGTGTGTATATATATATATGTTGGTGTCAGTCTGTGTATATATATATATTTGTTGGTGTCAGTGTGTGTATATATATATATATATATATATCTGTTGGTGTCAGTGTGTGTATATATATATATATATTTGTTGGTGTTAGTGTGTATATATATATATATATATATATATGTTGGTGTCAGTGTGTGTGTATATATATATATGTTGGTGTCAGTGTGTGTGTGTATATATTAATATATATATATATATGTTGCTATCAGTGTATGTGTGTATATATATGCTGGTGTGTGTGTGTATATATATGTATATATATATGTGTGTGTGTGTTGGTGTGCGTGTGTTGCTGTGAGTGTGTATGTTCGTGTATCATTGTGTGAGAGCGGAAGAGAGAAATGAACAGACATATATATGTGTAGATGTATATATTTATTTATACACACGTATGTGTGAGTGTGTATACATATAGAGAGAGGGGGAGAGAGGGAGAGAGGGGGAGAGATAGAAAGATGGAGAGAGAGAGAGAGAGAGAGAAAAAGATTGATATAGATATATATTGGAAGTAATATAGACATACTAAGGGAGAGACAGACGGACAGACAGGCGGAGAGACAGGTGGACACACAGACAGACATACAGACAAATTTCTGTTTATTTGCCACTAGGGCACAAAGAAAGGGACATGTACATGGGTGGGGGGAATTTACATAAAAATCGAGTAAGAAAAATGTAATAAGTAAAATTTTACCAAGAGTCCTCAATAGGGAGGGATCGTTTTGGGTCACACACTACCCCCGAAAAAAATGTGCGACCCTTCTCCGCGGAACACATAAGAGAGGTTGTCCCTTCTTCCTTCATCCTTTTCCACCTACAGGCTGAGGTAGAGAGAAGGCCCATTCACACGGGCCATTCTTGCACTTTCACCCACCTTTCATAAAACTGGCTGAGTTGAGCACCTCTCTCTCCATCCTGAATCCTTCTTCCGAAATGGTACGGAAGAAAAGGACCAGTTGTTGGCCGGAAAGAAAGGTGTCCGACCTCAGCCCTTTCAGACGCGTCCACCATATAACCTCTTTTACCATGGCCATTACACAGAGGAAGACCGGCTCTCCTTCATTTTTGAAGGGGGGAGGCGGCATGATCGTTACAATGGACTCGGTGGTCAACCTAATTGGTCCCACCCGTGACAGCAGTCGTTCGACATAGCCCCGCAGATCGGTAACGCCCGGGCAGTGCACCAATGCGTGCGCGACGGTTTTCCTCGTCGCGCACGCATCTGGGACAGATCTTTTTCGAGGGGTCTCTACCCGGGCGCCCGTGTCTGTAGAGCTTATCCAGAACGGGCAGAGCTCCTCGGTAGCACTGACAGGCCAAGGACTTCTGGAAGTGTCCATAGGTCCCGGGGCCGAATATCCTACCGAATAGGCTGGGCCAGTTTGTCCTCCTCTATGCCTAGGGTTTTCTCCAAGGGCGTCGTCGCCCTGCTAACCTAAGCAGTAGGTAATACCTTGCCTTAATCTAAAGACTTCTGCCAAACTATATATATATTGTCGGCCCTTGTTATCCTTTCATCCTTACGGGGTTGATAAATAAAGTACCAGTAATGCACTGGATAATTTGCTGGCCTTGTGCCAAAAGTAGGAACAATTATATAATATATATAGGGCGGTGGATTGCCAGTATCGGTAGAGTCGGACACCCTGCTTTGACGCATAGAGTTACGGCCCTTTCCATTCTGAGTTCAAATCCCGCCGAAGTTAACTTTGCCTTTCATCCTTACGGGTCGATAAAATAAAGTACCAGTAATGCACTGGGTAATTGCTGGCCTTGTGCCAAAAAGGTAGAAACAATTATTATTACTATATATTTATAGTAATAATAATAAATGTGAAGACTAAAATCCAAAGAGGGCTCGATAAGGATAAATATATATCAAATATATAAGAACTCTAGAGCAAATATTTATTAAGGGTGAAAACAGCGATGTAAATGTATATATATGATTTTAAACTAATGAAATGTTCTAGTCCTGTAGATAACTATTTTTATATTAAATAATATATATATATATATATATATATATATATATATATATATATATATATAATATATTATATGTCTGAATTACTGTTGGCTTCCTGCTTACATTTCTCTATTTTCATTTAGAGAGAGAGAGAGAGAGAGAGAGAGAGAGAGCGAGAGAGAGAGAGAAAGCGAGAGGAGAGAGAGAGAAAGCGAGTGAGAGAGAGAGAAAGCGAGTGAGAGAGAGAGAAAGCGAGTGAGAGAGAGAGAAAGCGAGAGAGAGAGAAAGTGAGAGAGAGAGAAAGCGAGAGAGAGAGAGATTTATGAATGTATATTATATATATATATATATATATATATGGTGTGTGTGTCTGTGGATTCACACACATTATATACATATATTTGTATATATATACATCTATATACATGCGAATATATGCGCATATATATGTATATATATATATACACACAATCTTATATATATACACATTCATATACCTATATATGTATATAAGCACACACACATATATATATATATATATACACACATACAGACATATATACACACACATAGAATCATATATATATATATATACATTCATATACCTATATATATACATGCACACACAGACTATATATATTATATATACACACGTGTGACTGGTGTTTATACAACATTCTGTGTATATCTTCTATATAAACACTTTGTCGAATTAATCTAACCTGTTGCACAAGGACAAAAAAAAATTGCAAAGAAAGAAAGACTATCGCTAAAATAAGCGACTGGCGCCATCTGATCTAATCGATACCAATATTCTGATCTGATAGATTTTTAGGAACACTAAGGTAAAGAAGAAGAAGTGAAAAAAACTCATATTTCTGAATATTAAAGGATTGCACTTGTGGGAGTTAGAGATATTATCGGATTACTGATTGTGTGAGATGGAGGTTTGTACTTCGTCTTAAAGGGAATTGTAGTTTACTATTGACTTCTAGTGACTTCCTTTTCTCCAGACCTATACACGGCAAGGATCGCCA
>CAXHJY010000866.1:0-5000 GCA_964016885.1 Eledone cirrhosa
GTCGTTTAAAGTATTTTTAGCAAAAAGAATGTTCTCATTTTTTGTCCCAGGGACCGCATTAGGCGAAAAACAATTTTAAAAAGTATTTTGGTTACGTGAGGGCCTGTAACTCGAGAGGTTTCCAACCGATTTCTTTAAAAAACTTTGCATATGCATTACTTATGTTTCACACATTTTCTTGACTGAAAGAGATTTCAAATGTTTGCCCAGGGACCGCATTGTTTAGCATTTTGGTTGCGTTAGGGCATATAACCTTAAAATTATCCAACTAAATTCCTTCATGCTCTCCACCACTGCAGTCCCACATGCTTACTGCTCTATAACTATTGCTTTCATTGTACCATAGCACAACAAATACATGTTCGGTTTGTCGGATGCCTTTTTACTTGGCTTTCGTGGCTTGAACATTTTAATCTCAGGCATCCAATTAAGTTAAACCTCTGGTAATCTACGACGAATTTTTTTTATAAGCACAACATGCAGACACCATCCCCATGCCGAGGTATTCCGTACTTCTCTGTACTGTTTCAGAAAGGAGGGATAAACATGTCAATCTATGATTAGATTCCTGAACAACGCCGGGCCATTCTGCTAGTATCAGTTATTTTAAGTTTATAAAAGTGAAATCCTCAAAAGACAATCAGAGTTTAGCATACAACTTAATGTCAATGTTCATTAAAGTAGATAATTTCTTTTATTATTTCTCTCCATTTTATACATTTGAGATTGCTTAGAGAATACAAATAAATTCAGTAAAACAAACATTTTATTTTCTTGCCTCTCTTAACTCCATTGCTGGTATTGAGGAAGGTCTTACATATATATATATATGTGTGTGTTTATGTATATATATATATAAATATATATATATTTATAAATGTAATCTGAGTTTTTCGAATATTATAACTAGCAGCACAACCCAGCGTTGTCTGGGTAGGTAAAATAATATCTGCTTTGATGAAAAGGTGTTGAGCTTAGCGACTGTTAGTTTCTTGAAAATCAGTCGTAAGGTGTAGCAAATGCCGAAATGTTGAGTGAAATCGTATGGAATATGTGTGAGGTGGAAACGATCGTATTTTGAAGAGTTAAACGGTCGCCACGCCGTCCCTGAACAAAAATTACAAAGTGTGAAGCTACTATAAGATGTGCAATGATAGGTTATATCGTAGTATAAAAGTTTAACCAAATAAATTGATTTCTGTGTGAGGTGGGGCCGAAGTTTTGAATTTGAACGAAATCGGTTGAAAAATCTGGGAGCTAAAGCCGAAAGGCGGAAATTTGAGCGAAAAGGTGGTATTTTCGAATATTTAAGCGGCTGCCACGCCATTTTTGAACAAAAACACCAAAATATAAAGCCACTTTAAGACGTGAAATAATCAGATCTAGCGTAGTTTAATGTTTGAACAAAGTAGGTTGATTAATGTGGGATCTAGAGCCAAAGAAGTGGAAATTTGAGTCTAAAAGTACTATTTTTGAATATTTAAGCGGCTGCCACGCCGTTTCTGAACAACAAATGCAAAATATAAAGCCATTACAGGATGTGTAATGATAAATTCTATTTTGCTTTAATATTTGAACGAAATTTGTGGCAAAATGTGGGAGCTAGAGCCAAAAATCTTATTTTTCGATACCTAAAATAAGGTGACCCCCCAATCGATTTTTCTCTGCAGAATGACCCCGAAATTAAAAAAAACGATACCCTGATATATAGAAAGCACTCTCCGATGATTAATTTATGAGCCTGTAAAGGTTCATGAAAATCGGTCGTAAGATGTAGGCCCTATAGGTAATACACAGATACACAGACACACACATATACTTAATTTTATATATATACAAATGATATTCGATTCGTTTACAATTATGCAAAAAACCTCTTTTTTAAAAGCCATGTCAGTAGTATGAGCCCCTCATTCTTGCTCTTGTGTTGGCATGTGTGTTATTTAGCTCCTATCTCTGTAGTAGAGCACTTTTCACTTATCACGCCATATCCCGACTTTTCCACCCAGCTCAAGTTTGTTCACCCGCACGATGCAAATACACAACATCCACTTCTCCACCAAGAACATCCCAGTTCCACCGAGAAAACTTTACCTTCGGATGCTGACGCCAAAAAATTGACCTTTTTGCGAAAAGACTAAGATGGAGTACTTTTTTCTACGATAGATACCGCGACAATCAGGACTTCGACACCAAGGAGAGATTCGGATTCAATACCTACAAATCTCTACCTCCGAATCTTATGCTCGCACCCTTCGAGAACGACCTTTTCCACCTGGTCAAGAGTAGTAAATTCAAAACCAGACACAACAGATTCCTACAACAACTCCGTAGCAAAATAACAGAGTATTACAACACCAACGACATCCTGGTGTACTCGGACAAAACAGGAAACCTCTAATTTGTCAACCCTGACATATACCACACACTGATCAGGAGCAGCCTAAACTCCACCTATACAAGGGCAAACCATTCAATTATCGAGGACATAAATCGAGATGGACAACAAATTACCTCCAGCCTCGGGGTCGCCGACCGCACTGAACCCCCAGACCCACGGAATGCCTATATCACACTGAAGGACCACAAATCCGACTTTGACCGCAAGCCATCCATTAGGCTTATAAACCCAACGAAGTCGAACAGAGTGAGAATCAGTAAAAAGATCCTAGACCGAGTTATACCAAAAGTTAAGCAAAAGACTTAGCCTATGGGTCAGCACCCAGGAAGTAATCTCATGGTTCAGGGATATGGAGGACAAACGAGTCACAAAATTCATCGAGTTTGACATAGAGAGTTACTATTACCGCTCCTTACGGCCGACTTGGACTTTGCCGAAAAACTCACACCCATCACTGAACAGGAAAGAAATATCATTCTCGACGCCAGGAAGACAGTCCTACTTTTCGACAACTGCAAGTGGATAAAGAGAGCTCCCGACTCCCCCTTCGACGTCAGTATGGGCGCGACGGATTCTGCCGAGGTCACAGATGTTATAGGATTATTCCTACTATTTAAACTCACCGAAATGTTTGCCGCATTCGGCGGTGGATTGTACCGGGTTGATGGGTTCCTCACCCTCAACGGGTACAACTCCAGTAGTACAGAGCGGGTCCGTAAACAACTAATCAACTTCTTCCGGGTTTGGGTATTTAAAATCACCCTACAAACATCCCTAACCCGAGTCAATTTCCTGGACGTTACTCTTAATCTCGAAAATGATATGTACTACCCATACAGGAAACCAAACGACAACCTTCACTACATCCACCCCCGCTCTAACCATCCCAGAAACATCACCAATAACGTGGTTTAAAACATCTCCCTCCGCATAACTCGTTTGTCCGCTAATGAGCAGATATTCGACGAACATGCGCCTCATTACAACCAGGCCCTCAAGCTGAGTGGCTTCCGGGAGGAAAAATCCTTTTATCCAGCTTCCCTTAGCGAAACCAGCAGGCGACACCGCCGCTCACGCAACAAAAACACTTCCCACTACAACACCGCTACGACAACATAATCAACAAAAATACCGTCAAACTCTCTTACGCCACCACACCTAACTTCGCACAAAACATCGTCTCCTCAAACAACAAAAAACTCAACCCCTATGGAAGAAACAACCTAGACATCAGTGGAGAGCCGACCAGGAGGTGTAACTGCCCTGGCAGTGCGCCCTCAACAACAAATGCCGAGAACGTAACGTGATCTACCAGTGCAACGTGAGGACGGACACCTCCAACAAAGCTTATATAGGATTAACCGCGTGTGACTTCAAGACCCGGCTCTACCAACACCGACATACCTTCCGAAACCCGGTCCGGCGACATGCCACTACACTTTCGGGCCACATCTGGGACCTCCAAGATAATAATATAACCTACAATCTCACTTGGAGCTTACTGTCCTGAGCTAACTCTTACACGGGAGGACGCCGTTCGTGTAACTTATGCTCGGAGGAAACATTAGAAAAGGCTGTTTTCGAAGGACCAACTCCTAAACAAGAAAGAACTGGTAACCGCATGCAAACACAGATTGCGTAGGACTTACCTCGCCCTCAAACCCCATAACGATCCGGGTGGGTAGACAAGGCGTGATACGCCCCCCCCCCCCCCCCACCACCACCACTTGCCGAATAAGTTGGAGGAAACCCCAGCTTACATAGGTAGATGTATATCTTTTCTTTTCTCTATGTCTTCTTCTTCCCCCTGTCTAATCGTTCCACCGCCTATATTCTTCCTCGTCTCCTTTTCCCCTTTCGCCTACCCCGATGCAGCCCATCGGGCCACTGTAGCATCAGTAACCCCACTCCTGTAATTTTAATATAGAATTGGCCGAATACGTTTCACTAACTACTTATAGCAGATGTGTTAGACCCCTTTAATTTTGTATCAGTTTTGTTACTACTCATTTCTACAATTTTTTTCTATTCTCAATTTATTAACCTGTAATTGTAAGATAGAATTGTGATTTTATTTTTATTCTTTTATTCGTTTCTCACTATCTAATCTTATATATTGTTTTATTTATTTCTATTATCTTTTATTATCTTCTACTCTCATTCGATTTACCTATTCTATAACCTCCCTCCTCCAGTTCATACACTATCCTTAGAATCTGCTGTATACATATCACTTTCAACGCTTCACCGTTCCACTCACTCCCCTATTGTTCTACAAGCAAGTTCAGCCACTCCTACCTCCCACCAAATGCCATGATGGACTTATTTGTGTTTACAACAAATGTTAACCAATCGACTTGACAACTACAATCTTCCCATATAAGGAAGTACCCCCTTGACAAGTTCGCCTATTTATTCACCAGGCTAAAAATTCTAATTTAGTCCAGAAATAGCCGCCGAAACGGCTTGAGCTCTGCCCTCGGGGTCATACTTTTTCCTATTTCCCACTCTACTACCCTAAGTAGTGAGTACTCTGGTGCGTTATGGTCCATCTGGTTCCTTACCACAATTCCTTTGTTATATATATATATATATATAT
>CAXHJY010000866.1:12500-15000 GCA_964016885.1 Eledone cirrhosa
CAACGAAGTCCGACATAGGGAGAATCAGCAAAAAAATCCTAGACCGCGTGATACCAAAAGTCAAGCCACACACCCGACTTAGCCTATGGATCAGCACCCAGGAAGTAATCTCCTGGTTCAGCAATATGGAGGATAAACGAGAAACTAAATTCATACAGTTCGACATAGAGAGCTACTATGCTTCAATCACCTTACCGCTACTTACTGCCGCCTTGGACTTCGCCGAAACACTCGTGCCCATCACCGACCAGGAAAGAAAAATCATCCTCCACGCCAGGAAGACAGTCTTACTCTTTGACGACTCTAAATGGATAAAAAGAGCTCCCGACTCACCTTTCGACGTCAGCATGGGCGCCACGGATTCGGCGGAGGTCACTGATCTTATAGGATTATTCCTAATAGCCAAACTCACTGATATGTTTCCTGCATTCGGTGGTGGATTGTACCGTGATGATGGGCTCCTTACCCTTAAAGGGTACAACCCCAGTAGTACAGATCGGGTCCGGAAACAATTAATCAGATTCTTCCGCGACTGGGGATTTAAAATAACCCTACATACGTCCCTGACCCGAGTAAACTTCCTGGACGTAACCCTCGACCTCGAAAACGACCTGTACTATCCATACAGGAAACCTAATGACAATCTGCACTACATCCACCGCCGATCAAACCATCCTAGGAACATCACAAACAACCTCGTCAAAAACATCTCCCTCCGCATATCCCGTTTGTCAGCTAATGAGCAGATATTCGATGAAGATGCGCCTTATTACAACCAGGCCCTCAAGCGGAGTGGTTTCCGGGAGGAAATATCCTACTGTCCAGCTCCCATTAGCGGAACCAGCAGGAGACACCGCCGCTCACGCAATGTAACATGGTTCAATCCTCCCCACAACGCAGAGGTGACAACTCCCATCGGGAAACTATTCTTTAGGCTCATTGAAAAACACTTCCCATTACAACACCGCTACCACAACATAATTAACAAAAATACCATCAAACTCTCTTACAGCACTACACCAAAATTCGCACAAAACATCGTCTCCTCTAACAACAAAAATCTCAACCCCGATGGCAGAAATAACCTAATTAGCAGTGGAGAACCGACCAGGAGGTGTAACTGCCCGGATAGATCTATTTGCCCACTCGACAATAGATGCAGAGACCGTAATGTGATCTACCAGTGCAACGTGAGGACGGATACCTCCAACAAAGCCTATATAGGACTTACCGCATGTGACTTCAAGACCCGGCTATACCAACATAGACATACCTTCCGAAACCCGGCCCGGCGTCACGCCACTACACTTTCGGGCCACATATGGGACCTCAAGGACAACAACATCACCTATGATCTCACTTGGAGATTACTGTCCAGAGCCAATTCTTACACGGGAGGACGCCGTCCGTGCAATTTATGCTCGGAGGAAACTTTACAAATGCTGTTTTCGACGGACCAACTCCTAAACAAGAAAGATGAACTGGTTACTGCATGTAAACATAGATTGCGTAGGACTTACCTCGCCCTCAAACCCCATAATGACCCGGGGGGGTAGACTAGGGCTATAACACCCCAGTTGCCGATTTTGCAATGGGTAACCCCTGCTTGCCAAGGAAGACGTAAGATCTTCTTTGTATTCTTTTATCGCTTCCTTTATTTCCTTCCCCCCTCTCTCCTTTGTCCTTCTACCCCAGCTCTTCTCCTTTGTCGGCGTCTTTTCTCGCCCACCCGAGGCTGCCCTTTGGC
The DNA here is from genome assembly GCA_964016885.1 of Eledone cirrhosa. Classification (NCBI taxonomy): domain Eukaryota; kingdom Metazoa; phylum Mollusca; class Cephalopoda; order Octopoda; family Eledonidae; genus Eledone; species Eledone cirrhosa. Next base: position 14,248 of record CAXHJY010000866.1, read on the forward strand.
CCCATGTAGCCTTAGTAGCCCCCCCCCTCCCTCCCCTAGTCTTTGATAGATTTGGCGGACACCGCCCTTTATAGCAGTTGGCTTAGACCCCGGATACTTGCCCCCTTTTTCCGACCGCTCCCACTATTCTCTGTGCCCTCTATATTTCTTAGTGGCACTTATGCCTTATTTTTTCGTTTCAGTATTCCTTGCTTCGCTTTTCTTCTGGGCGGGGTGGATTCTGAATTTATTTCTCCGTATTCTACCTTTATTTCGTACGAACTTTCATGTAGCTTGTTTTAGATCTTTTAGAGTTAGCATTAGTATATATTTTTCTCGGGACTCAGAATTATTATCTCGTACAAGTTCACTTTGCTGCATTGGGTCGTTGCTGGCCCGGGATGGAAACCTTTATTGTTTATTTCGTGGTAGTCTCTTTAGTATTTTGGCCCCTTTTGTTGACCCGTCACCGTATCATTTACGTACTTATACCTCTTAAAAGGTTCCTTGCCTTATCCGTCCCACCTAGTTCTCTTACTTATTTCCTTATTTATTTATTTATTTATTTATTTACTTCTTTCTTTCTTTCTTTATTTTATTCTAGCCTAACAATAGCCTGAGACCTAGGTCGTAGAATTTAATTTACTTTACTTTTTTCTTTACACTTATTTGCTTTTCTTCACTCTCAGTATTTTTTCTTTCCTATATATATTTTTCTACCCCCCATTGTTCTACCTACCGTTCCGACTTCCTCCTCCTCCCCCTCCCCTGTAT